>PVJL010006393.1:0-92775 GCA_004026885.1 Lyroderma lyra | reverse complement strand
CAGGCTCTGGGGGCAGGGGGTCTCTGAGGGGGGCAGATGGCGGGGGCGAAGGGGCCGCTCACGCCCAGGCTCTGGGGTGGGGTGATGCTGAGGGGTGGGAGGGAAGCACTGCATCTTTACGTTGTGAGGAACACGGGGGTCAGGAGCTGGGTCACACCTCACCCCCCGACTTTCCTCTGTCACGTCATCCAGTTCTCCCAGCAGCGGGAATTCACTGTGGGAACTGGACATCTCAGCCCTGTGCCAGGCGTGACCAGGCCTCAGAAGTCTGAGTGGCCTGGCTTCTGTCCTCGGAAACACTGGAAGCAGGCAGGGACCCAGCCCCACGGCATCTGGTGCCGGTACGTGTGGCAGTTACACGACCTGAGCCTGTGAACCGCAGACGACTAGAGAACGCAGGCATAGCTAATTAAGGTGCCAGGTCAGCCATACAGACGCCGACGGCCCAAGAACTGGGGAAAGAGAGAGACGGGGGCAGCGGGGTTGGAGGGGAGCTGGAGGAGGAAGAGGATGGTGGCTGGCTTCACGGTGAACAGAGAGCCATGGCGGATGTGCCCCACACGGGCTCCGACATCAATGAACCTGGGCGGAACCCGGTGCTCCGCCTGTTGCACAACCGAGGGTGTGTCCTGTGACCGTGTCGCTGTGAAACTGAGACGTCCCGGCCTCGTGAGGGTGTTGGGACGAAAGGCGATGACCCACATGAAGTGCTGAGCACAGGGCCTGGCGTGGAATAAGCCCTCTGTCGACGTGGGCTGTTAACGTGATCAGGAGGCTTCCGTGCTCTGGGAGAACCGTGCCTCCTTTCAACTTCAGGGGTTCAAACGTTGGCTGTCATCACGTCATCACCACCCTTCATCCCAAGCGATACGCACTGGTGGTTAAAATGCACAGGCCCCGAGGTAGCCACCACCGGGGTCCCCACTGCTCTGTCCCCTGGGGCACGTGCCCTAACCTGTCCGAATCTGCATTTGACAACGTGGTTCATCTGCTCAAACCACATCAGCTGTTGCTGGGAGTGAGGGCTCATACCCTGATTTTCACAATGTGAAAACTGAAGCAAAGTAATGGTCCAGGGACTAGTCTGCCGGCCTTGCTTTGCTCTCCTTGGAAATTAAAGCAGAGAAGTTAGGAGTGGCGGCTGGCGCGGATCTGGCTCTCGAAGTTTGCCCCCCTGAGGAACTGTTAAGTTCTCTTTCTTGAAACATTTCCCCTCCCACCCTCTACTCTTAAAACACCTGTCTCACTGGTCCTGTTTTCTGACCTCCAAATCTCCTTGCTTCTCTACTCCGGTCGAACTGGTTTATCCAGAAGCTTTTGTGGCCTCTTCACTCCCGCTCCTGGAATTCTTTTATGGGGAAAAGAAGAGGAAGGAGAGAGCTGGAGGGAAGGTTCCAGACTGCTTCTCCTGTCCCTTTCCCCTCTTCAAACTGAGCACCCACAAACCAAGGGCTCATATCCCCCAGTGGAATCTTGCCTTCACTCTGCCCCCGCCGAGTTCTTGGGGTTGCACACCTGACCCTGGGCCTGATCCCTTCCTCCGCCTCCATGGCCACGTCTCTGGGCCTCCAGCTCGCAGCCACGGTGGTGAGTCTGGGCTGCTCCTCCTCTCTGTGTATCATTTGCTGGGCTTTAAGATTATAAATCTAGGGGAGGGGGGGGGTTCCCTGGTGGTATAGTGGCTACGCTTTGGCGCCCTCAAAGCTGCGGCCTGGATTCGATTCCCAGCCAGGGAACTACCCCCCCCCCCCCCCCCCCAAAAAAAAAAAAAAAAAAAAAAAGATTATAACTCTGAGAACCAGATCGTGGATTAGAACAGGCATGACCAACTGACTGACGACTACAGGGCCAAATTCACCTGCAGATAGGTTTGTCTGCTACAATGTTAGGTTTTAAACGTGGAATTAGCACACCTTTGGGGGGTGGGCAGTCTCGAGTTGCCCAGTCTCCCCTGCTAACATGCTACTCCTACCTCTCATCTCAGCGGGATGCATCGCTGAGTGGTGGTTAGTATCATGGGGCTCTGGACCCAGACCCCCAGGGTTTGAATCCAGGCTCTGCCATCTTTGTGCTGTGTGACCTTGGATGAGATACTTAACCATTCTGTGGCTCAGCTGTCACATTTGCAAAACAGGAAAAATAATGATACATGTATTGAGCACTGTGTGTTGGGAACTGTTCACATATACTGACTCACTTGGTCCTGGTGACAACCCTTTCAGGTAGATGCCATTCAGACCCACCCCCCAGTGTTCTCTGGAGAGAAAATAGGGCACAGAACAACCCTTGGGTACAGTGTGTGCTCAACAAACGTGAGCAATTCACTATTATTCTTATTATTGTTATCTCAGTGAGGCCCCTCTGCAGGGGTATTACAGAATGTTAAAATTGAAAGGGAAATCCCCTTGTTTCATTGGTGAGAAAACTGAGGCACAGAGAGAAAGACTTACCCAGAGCCAACCGAGGACAGTGTCGGAGCTGAGACTAAACCCTGGGGACCAGCCCCAGGCCTACATCGCACTCACAACGAGATCAAGTCAGACTGGGCTGAGTTCGGACCCATCTGAAATGCAGCGGGTATCTGAAAAGCCTTCAGGAAAGACTTACTGACGGGATTTTTTCAGTTATGTAAAAGTTACCACCCTGTTATACCGGAAGGAGAATTATCACTGGGCAAGAGCCCACATGAAACTACGATTCATGGAGGGAAAAGGCTGGGGGATGGAACGGACCCTTCATTTTGCTTCTTTCCTCCCTGACAAGCCAACCCCACAGCAGAACGGGGGGCTGGGTGAACATGCCTGCTTCACCCCAGCTTCACCCTCATCCCCAGTCCCGAGGAGGCGGAGGCCCTTTCTAGAGGGCCTGCAGAACCAAACAGGACTTCTGTTCCATCCCTCTTAGCTGTGTCATCTCAGCCCGTTCCATCCCCGGCTCCAAGCCTCAGTTTCCCCACAGGTACAACACAGTGAAGAAAATGTGTCTTGCAGACTCAACACTGCACTTGGCATGCAGCAGCCCTGGGCAGGTGTGCAGAGAGGGCACTCCACCCCCCGCTGTACTCCTAGCAAAGGGGTCTCCCCAGGTGCTGGGCTGCCAGGAGCCTCCAGCTCTAAAAGCGGAAGCGCAGCCCACCCTTCCCTGGAATTCGGCCTTTTCTTGGGTTCTTCAGTTCTGACCCTCACCACAGCCATGCAGCCTGCACTGTTGGTCCTTCTAGAAATGGCAGTGAAGGCTTCTCAGAAAGGCTTCCTAACCTGGCGCCCCTGCATGGCAGCACCCTTTAGACAGAGTGCTGGGAGGGAGTGACAAGGTCTGGGTTTGAATCCCGACAGTGCCACCAGACTAAGCAGGCCCTTGGCCAAGGCACGTACCCTCTCCGGGCTTGTCATGTGCAAAATGAAGGAGCTGGAATGTGACATCTTTAAGGCCCTCTCTGCTGTGTTGGCCTTCATAAGCCTACAGTCTGGCCTGTCCATCCCAAAGGTCCTGGACATCATGAAGTTGCAGAGAAACAGTAATTATAAAACATCTTTCCCTGAGGGCCAGCTGAGTACTAGGCGCTGGACCACGCGCTCTTCGTAAAAGAAATCATTTCCTTTATCTTTGGTGAGGCCGATACCACCGCCTTCATTTAACCAACAAGGAAGCTGACAGCAACAGTGCTACGAATCAGAGCTAACTCTCACTGACTGTTTTACATTCAGGGGCCCGGACGGGGACTCTGTGCTGACAATTCTAAGCCACACGTTTGTAAACTCATCTTAACGTCTCTGCAATGCGGGGTGTGTGCCACCACGGCGGGCTCCTCCCCACACTGTCAGCCAGGCTGTGGCCCCGACAGAGCTGTCACTGCCGGTGTGCACACGGACATCACAGGGGTCGTGGGCTTGGCACAAAGCCCCCGAGACCAAAGTGGGGCCCTCTTAACCCCTAGGAACCAAGTGGTTGTGGGAAAGAGCGGCGGAAGCAGTGAGCAGACGTGTTCGGCCACATTCCCAAAGTCGGAGGAGGCTGACTCGACATGACTGCCACGCGGGCTGGGCTCGGAGCCCTGCACGGGGCCTCTGAGTTCGTGACAAGGCCGCGTCGCCAACGCTCGTGAGGACACCGAGGGCGACATTAAAAGCACAGACACGAGTAACTTGGGACTCCGCAGAACTGGATTCGGAATAGGGAAATGTTTCAGGGACAAGGGAGCTCAGTTTTGTTTACATATTTGTTTGTTTGTTTGGTTTCTATGTATAAAAGCAGTATATGAGTAAAAAGAAATCTAAGCTTGAAAGACTGATTTCAATGAGCATGAAATAAACATTGTAGTTAATTTTTTAAAAATTGGGTCTTAATTTACTTGGTTATATTTTTTCTTTCTTAGCAGCACACAAAATAATGGTGATTCTTAAAATCAGGTTATGTGGACTGTAATACCCCCAGGCTAGAAACAACCTTAAGGTCCACCGGCTGAACGGACAGACAAACACAGCACAACAGCAGGATGGAGTCTGAGCTGTGCGTGCGTAGGTCGTTATGTGAGCATTGGGGTAGGTCGTTATGTGAGCATCGGGGAGCACCCACGCACGCCCAGAAGGCACAGCCCGCCACATACCGGCTGTAGGAGACCCCCAACCCGCCACACACGGGCTGTAGGAGACCCCCAGCCTACAAGCCTGTACGGCACGTTACTTACCCAGAATGACACGAGACTAAGTCAAGCACAAGAGAAAACGGGGCGACCAAGAGACTCCGCAAACGTGAGATGCATGAGGCCACCGCCAGGAACACAACGTGTTTACGGGCTACGTGTGCTTACACAGAAAGAGTCCACTTTAAAGCAATGCACGGGACAGTACGAGAAGCACATTATCGAGTAACTGTCACTTGTTGTCATTATCGGGGATGATGCACTGTACAGAATGGTACGTGCTGCACTTCCCTGTGACTGGTGGGGTGCCACGTCTGTCTACACCAGCATCGCCACAAACGTGAGTCATGTTTTCTCCTACGACACTACGACGGCCACAGTGTCACCAGGCAATAGGAATTTTTCAGCTCCGTTATAATCTTATGGGACCAACCGTCATGTATGCGGTCTGTCATTGACTGAAACAGCCATCAGTGGACTACTACTCAGTAATAAAAAGAAACTATTGATACATGCAACGACACAGATGGATCTCAGAAACATTGTAAGTCTGGGAAAAACAAGACTACCCTGCATCATTCTATTTATATAAACATCTAGAAAATACAAACTAACCTAGGGAGAGAAAGCAGACCAGTGGTTGCCCGGGAAGGAGGGCAGAGGGACAGAGGGATTACAAAGGGCCATAAAAAAAGTTTTGGGGCTGATGGGAATGTCTGCTCCATCGATGATGAAGATGGGTTCATAGGTGAATACGTGTATATGAACTCGTGAAACTGCACTCCTTATATACAATTTAGTGTTTCCATAATTCCTCAATCAAGTTGCAAGGAAAAAAAGAAAGGGAACCCCCATATTCAATGCAATATGATAGTAACTTGTTTCAAATCAAGTACTATTATTAGCTCTGCTTTACAGACGTGGGGACTGGGGCACGGACAGGTAAGGCGACAGATACATCCACGACAGGTAAGCCAGACAGATACACTCAGCTCTTTGGGAGGTAATTCCAACTGGCTTTGATCCTCAGCTCTGCCACTGAGTGTGGCCAAGTCCCTCTTCCACCCCAGGCTGCTATTTCGGGGTGTATTCCCACCATGAGAAGATGACACAGTGATTGCTAAGGGACCTTTCAGAGTTGCCAAGACTGTGTCCTAAGGGCCTGTCCAAGGTCACACAGCACAGGGGAGTGCATCCTCCTGGGAACGCAGGTTTCCTGACAACCCCCTTCCACGTGCCCCTACTCACTTGTTCTTTAAACACCCGCTGATGGGTGGTTCTCAACCCTGAGCGGCATCAGAACCCTGCAAGGGCTTCGTAACCCACAGGTGGCTGCACCCCAGTTCTGATTCGTCAGGCTTCCTGTCCTGGGCTAAGAATGTGCATGTTCAACAAGCTCCGACCCAGGCGATGCTGATGCTGCTGGTGCCAGGACCACACTTAGGACCCCCCGGTGCAGAGCACCCCCTGCCTCTGAACAGCAGGGGCTTTAAAAATTGGTATCCAACCTGGTGTTCGAGAAAGCCTTTCCTTCTCCTTCTCTATCCAAGCTTTCCACCTCCGGGCCTACCCTGCAGGCCTCTGCGTCTTGAGATTGACACCTGATGTGTCACTGTAACCCACGAGGCTTCTATCAGCCCAGGCCCTTCCAAACTCGGTCTCTCTATCTCTTACCGGCCCCGTACGCATAGGTAACGGGCTCCAAATGCCTGGTTTCCCACCACGCTGCTTCTCCAGGTGCTTCCACGGGACCACTGGAAGCAGCCCTTTGGAAGCTGAGCCATGTAGGCATCCTGCCAGAGCCCCAGGGGCCACGGCACTGGCCCCGCCTCCTCCTCTATGGATAACAAGGACAGGGATGTCCCCCAGGTTGCCCACCCAGGCATGTCTAGGAAAGCACACGTCGGCACCGCTGGGCCTGAGGCTCTGAAAAGCTGCAGACGCCGAGGGCATCGCGATGGGCAGACTGATCCAGCCCAGAAGCCCGCCTTGTCTGTCCACCTAGTTCTCTATTCTCCAAGACCACAGGGGCGATCGGAACTGACTACAAGGCGCTTAGCTCAGGAGCTGCACAGAAAATGGTTTTCACCCCTGAAAACTCCAACTTTCGTTAAGGGCTCTCCCCTCACCCGTCATTTCTCCTAAAAGAAGAAAACAAATATATGACTGTTTGTCCCCCCAGGGAAGCCCCACCGGCAAGTCAGTCCCAGACACCAAAGCGGAGGCAGCTAAATTAAAGTCAGCAGCCAGACAAATAAGTAATTAAAACAGCTATTTTTGGGAAGCCCTGGAAATCTGCAGATACGATGTGAATTATCACCCATACCACCAGGGTGACTTTTGGGCATTGTCCTCTGATCTCTTGCTCTTGTTTGTTCAGCCATTCAAGCACAGAACGGGGACACAATACCCCGGCCCCGGGACATGGGTGCCCGAGTGTGCACACACAGAACTCATTCCCCCTCCCCTCTCTCCGCCTCGCCCCCACCCCCACACGGAGGCCAGGTGGCCACTCCAGATGGTGAGCCACACGGAAAAGAACCCCACAGGTTGGCAGACGCCTTCAGCTCTGGTGCCAGGGAAGAACGTATGAATTTCTGATTGGCTCAAGAGGTTCGTGAGCATGTTGGGGGTTGGGGGAGGGGTGTGACAAAAGATCACCTGCACAGCACAAGGGAGAATAGCTATGGTGTTTCCAATATTCCACGAGCTTCCTAGCTGCTCTGGAATTGATCTGGGGACTCCTTAGGCAATAAGTGGCGTCCGGAGCATCAGCTAATCCTTCATGCTGAGGCTGCCCAAGGTCTGGACATCAAAGGATGCAGCCAGCAGGCCTGGGGGGGAGGGCTCCATCTGCACTGGGAAGCCACCAGCTCCTCCCACTGCCTGAACACAGCAGCGCTGCTGTGGTGTCCTATCTTACATCCACGCAGCTGAAGGTGGGCAGTCCCTTCTCCTCAGTTTCCCCATCAACAAGCCAAGGGGGATAGACTCTACTCTCAGGTCTGACATTCCAGGGTGCCCTTTTGTCACAAAATTCTAGCATCTGAGAAGGGACCCATGTGCTCCTCTGCAAAGCCCCAGTGTTGAAACCTCTAGAAAATATTCTAACAACACTACAACATGCCATTAAATTCTCATGGCAGTCTCCTGCAGTGGCTTCCTATCACAGTCCCATGGCGTAAGTGAGGGAATGGAGCCTCAGAGAATGATCCGAAGTGGACCACGGTCACGAGGCAGACGGAGGCTCTGAATTCAGGCCTTGCTGCTACTTGGAAAGCGAGTGGAGACAGCTGACTCTCCACAGCTGGGTGCCCACAGAGGGCATTTTTCAAATACCATAGAATTTAAAGCCATCCCCTAGCGCTTCACACTATAAAAATCAGGGGGCTGCTTTGCCCCCCAGAAATGGACATGGGGGCTGTCAGTTGATTAGCAACACTGTGGTGGAGGAGAAAAAAATCATTAGATCCACGGAAAGGGATGCCCGTTCCTGGAGGCCCACCTAGGAGCAGAGGTCACGGCCGAGGAAGGGCGGCCCAAGTCGTAGAAGCAGCTGAAAAAGGAGAGAAGGGGCCCTGAGGGTGTCATCCACTCGTCCTTTCACCAGACACCAAGGTGTCCAACGCAGCGATATCGGCGGGGGTGGGGGTGGGGTGTCTGGGGTGAACGCAGCCTCCACAGCTACAGGGACAGAGCTGCTGGAAGCCGGTGGGTACAACCACTTGGTGCGACTGTCCACAGTCTGTGCTCGTGAGCGTGCCGAATGCCACGCAGACGAGAAAGCTCCATCACAGATTTTTAAAAAAATTAAAAAGGAGGAAAAACTGCCCATCACATTAGGTTTCTCTTCACCTATAACAAACCGTTTGCCTGTGAATAAAGATTTGAGGGGAGAGGAAGAAGAACCCATACAGCAAGCTCCTCCCTGCCTCCAAGCAAACGGGCAAGCGGCTGTAAGGACACGGTTGGCGCCTCAGGGCCCAGGAAAGGCTGCGGCTGCTTGGGTTTGTTTGCTCATTTGCTTTCGCTGCTTTTATAAACAGAAGTCAGACCCCCAGGCCTGAAGCCGCCCAGTACACTGTTCTACCCACGGTCAGTCCTTCGGTGCAGACCCTCTCCCAGGGCCTTTCCCTGGACACATGTTTCGCTAAGGCAGGGGCTAGAGAACTATTTCTTCACAGTACGTGTACTTTGATTATTTGTGCACAGGTCTGTCACTCCCATGACTTTCACGACGACCTCACTGAATGAATACAGGAGAACAAAACGGCAGAAAGAACTGTTTTCACTAGAATTCCCAGCAGGGTCACAAAGAGGCCCTCTGCCTTCCAAGTCTCACCTGTCCTATCCAAGAGAAATCCGTGGAAGGGTCTTCAGAGGGCTTTTGTATCCGTGACCCATGTGATTCTGAAATACCCATCACAACAGCAGCACCACTACCATCGATTCCATGCCCCCACGTTACTGATGCACCAAGCAACACTCAAACCTCTCCTACACTGACGGGGCTCCCGGGCCCCTGGTTTGGGCCAGGTCTGGACACAGGCCCTCGGAGCCCTGGCCCACTGCTTGGTCCCCTCCACCACAAACTGTCTCGATGGGTCTCCCCTCTCATTCCCAGCTGGTAACCGGAGAAGTATGGCAACAGCCAATTCTCCTTCACGGGGGAATGGATAACCCAGCGGGGAGCCGTGGAGGCCTCTGTCTCCTACTCCTGTTTCATTCTCATTAGTATCATTATCATTATGGAGAAGTGAAACCCTCCCCATCAGCACAGGCATTCTGCAGAGTCCTGGGAGAAGGAGGTGACACCCAGGTGGCAAGGACGCTTGTGGTCTGTAAAGGTTTCAGTGATTCGGGAGCCACAAAGGAGAAACTGGCCAATGTGGTGACGACACAGTACCCAGAAACCTCCCTCTGCAGACGGGTGCAAGCCAGGCCCCTGAAATGGGTCCACGGTGGACAGCCCAGGGTTCCGCACGCTTCGGCTGTAATTACTTATTTGTGTACCTAGGATGATGCTAGTGCCAGGCACACCCCAAGTTCCTGAAAAACGTAGGAGGACAGAGAGAGTGATTGATTATTCTTAGGTAGGCTAAAATGTATTTCAGAAATTTATACAAACATGTAGTTTAAATTTCTCTTTTCTTTAGGAGAACAGGCACACCAATGAAAAAAGATGCAACAATAAGCCCGAGTTAAGTGCATCGATAACTAAAAAACAAGTTTTAAAAACAGTCATTTCTGAAAGAGCCGAAGCTGATTAACAAACATCTTTCACACAGCTCCTGTACGGCCCGGCACCAAACACCACATAGGAGCTCCAAACCAGCTGGAAACAAACACACAAACATACTCATTCACCCACGCTAACGTATATGCAGGGAAACAATGAAAACATTGTTCAAAGGGAAAGGTCACGAAAGGTGCCCCAGGACACCAGAAAGGGGAGAAGCCTGCGTGCTGGGCTGCTCCCGGGAGGCTCCTGGCGGGAAGCAGGAAGTGGCCTGGCTCCTGAGGGGCAGCCTTCGATCCCACCAGGTCAGCAGCATCCCAGGTCTTCAACCTTGACCTCTTGGCTCTGGGCAGCGGAGGAGACGACGGCCACGGGAGAGGCTGGGGTTGGCCCGACGGCACTCGGCTATGGAGGGAGAGCCTGGCCCGGCACGAGACCGTGGTCCCAGGGGGCTTTGGTAGTGGAAGGGTGGTGACCCTGGTTCTTCTGGCTCAGTGAGGTCAGAGCAGGCTGATGCCGGGAGCAGGGGGGTCCCCGTTTGCACAGCGGCAGCCTCTTATTGCTTTACTTTAGAACATCACGCACAAAGGGCAAGGACTGCCTCAGGGGCTGGAAGAATAGCCGCAGGGGACTGGGAGAAGATGCTGGAAGAAAGAGCCAGGCCAGTTACACAACATGTCCAGGGACCCTGCGGAGTGGGACTGAGGGCAGAACTCTTTCACAGGGAACAAAGAAAGTGGCTACTGGAGCCCGAAGGTGGAAGGCGGCGGGGAGGGCAGGGGTGGCCTCCTAGGGAAGACAGGACTGGGAGGTGAACGAAACTGCCCAGGTGAGTCTGGGGAGGCCCAGGGATGAGAGGCAGCCTGGGAGGGGCTGTCCCAGGTCCCCTAAAAGGCCCCCAAAGACACAGAGGGTCTTCCAAGTGGGAGGAAGGCTGCTAGTGGAGTAGAAGGAACGAGGCCTTGAGAGCACGCAGGTCTGGGTTCGAATCTGCACGCACTGGTAATGACAACAACAGTCCTCATTCGTGGAGCATTACTGTTTGGGAGGCATTTGTCCTAAGAGGTACACACAGTAGTTCAAGCCTCCCAGCAATCCCGTGAGAAGATACTATTGTGTGTACTGGAGGGCTGCTATCTGCCTTTCAGATGGAAACTGAGGCACGGAGCAGTTAAACCCATGCCTCAAGGCCCTAAGTGGCCGAGCCAGGAACTGAACCCAGGTAAGTAGGTCCCGTGCTCCTCACCACCACGCAATTAGTAATCAGGGACTGAGAATATTAATACTTTGCAGAGTTGTCCTGACAATCTGGAAAGAAAAACCCAAAATGCATGGAAGGCTCTGGCACCAAGTGGGAACCCAATGAGTGACACCTGAATAATTACTGGCTAAACCCAAAGCACAGTTACAGTCACCCAGGCAAAGGCGGTACCTGCCCATGGCACACTGCGTGGCTCCTACTTTGTCAACGCTACTATTTCTCATCGCTTCAAGCTGACATCCCGTTTTTCAGATGGTGAAACTGAGGCTCAGGGAGGTTGGCGTGCTCAAAATCACAGCGTTGGGAAGCCATGGGGACAGGAAGACAAACGCGTCTCAATTGTACGCCCTCCACAAGCTCGTAGGGTACAATGCTTCTCAAACTGCGCTGGTCGCTCCTGCCGTGTGCTCAGCGCTCTCTGCACACTGTCTTGTTCTACGCCCCCAACCACCCCTGGAGGTAGGTAACTCAGACTACGGCCAACCAACGGGAAGGAGGGTCCTGCAGCAGGAAAGGAGTAGCCCTGGGACCCGAATCCAAATCCGACTCGGCCGCTTCTACACCAGCTGCCTCTCCGGGAAGTCAGGAAGGAGAAGACAGGGTGAGCCGTCCCGGGTGGAGCGTGGGCGGGCAAGGACCCTGGTCTCAGCTCTGAGTGGAGGCCCTACAAGCGTTACAAAGGAAGCTGCCTGTGGTCACAGAGCTGGGGCTGGTGGAGCTGCTCTTCCACGAGCAGGTGGGCTGCAGGGACCCCGTCCCCGCGGGCCAGCGGCAGTCAGCCTGGCTCCCAGCCCCCTTCCGCCTACAAACAGAAGCAAAGTGACAAGGAGCCAGGTTAGCGAGGGGGACAGAAAGCGGCACTGCTCGAGGACCGAGGAGCAGGTGCACTGAAGAACAGGCCTGGGTGTAAGTCCCAGCCTGGCGCGGCCTCTCAGGGGCTGTGTGGACCGGGCAAGGCCTGTGACGGGTGCTCAGCTCACGTGGGCGGGTTGAGCCCAAGGGGAGGCTGCCAGGCCCGGACCAGACCCCGCAGAGCGGGACGGGAGGCCAAGAGCTGCCACAGGGAAGAGAAAGAAGGGGTTTCTCGAGTCCAGTGTTGGAAATCGTTAAAAACGACAAGGGGGGCGGGGGGGGGCATAACTATACACAAAAGGAGATTCTACGAGGAGTGCTCAGCAATCACAAAGCGTGTATGGGGGAAGGAGAACTGGGCAGGGGTGTCAGACGCCTGGGTGACCAGGAGGACCTACCCCCAAGGTTATTCGGGGGCTGGATGACCTTGCATGCCCCTGGGACACAACCATGGGGCCTTGAAAGCACTCTGAAATCACTGTGCCCAGTCATCTGGTCTTGGGGAAAAGGAAACTGAGCCAAAGGGACAGGAAGGGACTTGGTCACGGTCACTCAGCGAAAGAACTGGGAGGAGAACTCCCCTCACTCCTCTGTTTTCCAGCTCCAGGACCCTGGCCGTGTCTGTTAACCTTGCCATGCCTCAGTTTCCCCCTCTGTAAAACGGGGCGAACCATAGCCCCCACTGCAGAGGGCCACAGGGAGGGTTACAGGACCACGTGTGCACACACCAGGCATCATGTCTGGCACACGGAAAGCAGTGGAGGCACATTAATTATTGTCATTCTCAGACTCCTCCGGAACTTTTCCACCCAGAGAGAAACGCTTTCCTCCCCACATCCCCAAGCCAAGAGCCCAGGCTGTAGGTTGGGGACGGGTCACCCCAGTCCCACCCCACCCTTATTCCTGCTGGCTACATTTAGGGAGGGCCCTGTTAAGGCCTTTTTGGGGGTTGATGTCTATCTTTCCTTGTTTCTCAAGTGGACCGAACCAGACAAGGACTCCTCGCCGATCCGCCCTGTCCCCAGCTTTCCGGAGGGAGCCTCTGCGCTTCCTCCTTGGAGAAGCCCTTGTTTGTGATGGCCGTCACCCCCAGTTGGCAGGCTGGGATAAAAGAAGGCCTGTGCTCTCGGCCAAGCTCCCACCCTACCCCGGAACTTCTTGAGAGGTGCGCTTCACGAACGGGACAATGATGTGTGGCCCTTCCCTCCGCCGGCAGTGCCAGCAGCTCTTCCCATCCGGCCGTGGATTAAAGGAGCCTGGGTAAGTGCCCAGGCGGAATAAAGCCTGCAAACATCCTGGGGACGTGCCCCTCCTTGGCAGGAAAACAGGAGAGAGGGTGAGGGTGACGGCTCGGGTCTCACTGAGCTGCACCCTCACACGTACCCTTACCCGCTCACACACACACAGAGCAGTGACATCACAGAGCTCAGGACCAGCTCTGCCACGTGGTGCTGTTTCTTGGGGTGCTGTACCTCGCATCTGTCAACAGGGCTGACAGGAGTCCCCATCTAACAGAGGTACAGGAACTGGGGCATGCCAGGTGTCTGCATGGTGCTTGCATACAGTAGGTGCTCAATACTCTACCGTGGTAGGTATGTCGGATAATTAAACCACTCCCCGACCCCGAACAACACTTCTCTGACCCTGAGACCAGGTGAGATCCCAGCTTGGCTTCAAATGACTCACAATGTTTCCTGCAGACAGTGACCTCCCCAAGGGCAGGCATCAGGCCTGTTTAGGTCACAGTGTGTCCCCAGGGGACAGTGCGAATGAGAATGCCTGGCACATGTGATGACGATGAATGTATAGGGATTTGGTTCTTTGCACTGACTGGACAATGACTTCATTAAAACAAAAACCCTATCAGATTTCAGCCAGGCTAACAAAGAGATTCTTCTAGGTTCCCCTGCGCCTTCCTCAGAGCCCTCCTCAACACCTGAACTGGGGGTGGCAGTGGGAAAATGAGGGTGGTGTCCAGATTGAGCCATCAGCTGACCAAGCAGCAAACGCAGGGTTTTAGTTCCAGTTTCGTGAGGGACCCACAAAGAGGTCCTAACAGAATGAGCAAGGACTTCACCAGACCCTTTCCTCAATAGCAGGTCTCAACAGGAGCCGCAGGGAGATTCTGGCCTGCTGCTGGGACCTGTGGCGGCGCATTCCAAACTCTCGTTCCAGGCAAGACCAGGGTGAGCCTAGGGAAGGCTGAGAATGGACCCCTCCAAGCCTGCTGGGCTCGCGCCTGGGGGCTGCCCTGGGGGCATGTGGCCCAACACAGTGAATCAAGAATTGCGTGCAGCTGACCTGGAGAGACCCTGGCCTTGGCCTCTGAGGCACTCGTCCCCGGGGGCTGGATTAAGGGTTATTGCCAATGCCGGGGGGTAATTTCTGAGGATTCCATAGGAAAAAGGAGGAACCTAGAGGGCAAGCCCAGTGTCCCAGGCTGAGAATGATTTTTGTTTGTTTGTACTTTTGGCGATTAGGGCAAAAAGCCCGCCTAGGGCAGGGGCTGCAGGCTCATTTCCTGCTCTCCATGCCCCCTCCTGGACTTCTAAGAGACCCTCAGAATGCCTGTCCAGTGCTCCAACATCAGAAGGGGCAACCTGGGGGCTGAGCAGCGTACAGTGTCTGACTTAAGCATATACAGCTGCTATGCAAATCCTTTTACAGGGACCCCAACACCCACTGTCACGTTAGGCAGGAAGGCACGTTGGCCATCATTTTCAAACCGCCACCCATTTATGGAACAATCTCACTCAAAGAGCATCCGAAGCTTGGGCCCTGGGAGGTCCCCTGCTTTTACTTTTTAACTAATCCTAACTCGTCATCGCACAGGTCTTTCAATAATGGCTCAGCTGAATTCCTTTGCTCACAGCAAACCAGGAGGTCTTCCCACGTATTCTGCATGCCCTACTGCTCTCGGAGAGCATCTCGGGCCTGCCTCCCAAGGGCAAGGTGTGTGGTACGTCTTTACAGGGCTTTTGCACCTCCAAAGTACAGCTCTCTAGCCTAGAACTCCAGACCTGCTGACACTGGTCTACACCTGCCCTTCCCACACACTTTTCCTCTTTGCTTCTTACATCAGACAGGAGGCACCTGATGGATTTCATGGAGCAGCTGGGGAGCCCGGGCTGCCCCATCTAGGTCCAATGCTCTTGAAGGTGTGTGCGCTCTCTTGGTCACCTGACTCCCCTGTGAGACAGGGTCAGTCATTTCTCCCCACCGAGGTAGTGTTGGGGAGAGACTCTCACCCCACACAAAGTCCTCGCGTGGTTCCCCACCACGACACGGTTCTGACATGCCTCCTTCCTGCTGGAGCCTCACTGATTTTAGAGACCTTGGACTTGGATGTGGACTGACGTTGTGAACTGCAGCTCCCCAGAAAAACTGGGCCACGGATGAGTAAAACATTCTGGATTCGAGCTGTGTCTCCTCACTGCCAATCTGAAGGAGTCCGGCAGGCCTCACCAAGGCTCCCTGTGCCATTGAGACCTGCCTGTGCAGAGGGTGGGACTTCCTCCTGATAAAACCTGTGGAACCAGCACCCTGGGGTCGGAGAGCTGCTTCCTCCCATCACACAGGCCAGGGTCTGGGACAAGCTGCAGACTTGACTCTGGGCCCTGCAGCCCGCCGGCACCGGGCAAGGCAGCGGCATGGCTGTAGCTGTGTGGGGTGACCGTAGTCAGCTAATAGCGCCTACTCCCAGCCCACTTGGGAAAAGGGGGTGGGCTCAAATGCTGCCAGCAAGAGGTGACAAGGGCTTTCTTCTTCTGCCTGTGGGTGAGCCACCAGGCCCTCCTTGTGGCTCACTTAAGAAAGGGTCAGGAAGGGACCTGGCTGCCCAAGTCCCTGGTAGAGGACTGTTGGGGGACCGACACCTTGCTTTTTCTCAAATCCTTTCTCTCTCAGCAAATGCCATCTCCACCCCTTTGAAGAAGAATGGACTTTCTCCCCCCTGTGAAAGGCCAGGGACCTGGAGGGGAGGCGATGAAAGACACCACCCCAGGTTTAGACCTGAAGCCCAACAGCCTTCTGATGTGTCAGGCAAGAGGTGGTGTCCCTGACTGAGCCATCAGTAATGGCCTCCAGCAAGGTGTGTGCATGCCTGGCCCCAGAGCTGGGGAGAGTCTTCTCAGTCGGCCCTGCCCCAAGGACCGTTACCCTTGGAGCCCTGGGGCTGCTAAGAGTGCTAGCTACGTGCTAAGTACATGCTTGGCCTCTCAGGGATGCACAGTACACTGGCCCTTTGTGTGACACAGGAAGTCACTTACCCTCCTATGCCTCAGTCCTCACTTGTAAAATACGGGTAAGAATAACAGGTGCACACTAAAGCTTGGATGTGAATGTTCATCACAGCATGACTTGCAAGAGCCAAAAAGTGGAAATCACCCACATAAATAGCCATCAACAGCTAAATGGACTTACAAAATGCAGTATAGCTGCGCAGTGGACTATTACTCGGCAATAAAAAGGAAGGACGTGCTGATACAGGCTATGTTTACATCATGGACGGACCTTGAAAACATGATACTAAGTGTAAAAAAAAAAAAGCCAGACACAGAAAGCCACATATGTATGGATGAGGGGTCTGAGGACCAGAGAGGACAAGTGACTCACTCTAAGTGACACAGACTCCCGTTCCCTCGGTGGGAGGAAGGGAAGGACTCGGCAGGCTCGTGACGCTGTGTTTGAGTCCCGGCTCTGCCACGTTATGTTCTCTAAGCCTCAGTTTAATATCTGAGGGAGGAGAGTAATCCTATCTTCCTCATCAAGTTTTGCAAACAATTAAATGACCCAGTGAATGGGGAGTGTTAGGAGGCTTGGAAGCAGTCAGGTGCTGGCGGTCAGGCAATTCGGAGACTGCACCATGGTCAGACAGAGGCTCCCGAGCTCCTACACGGATCCAAGTTCAAATCCCGACCCTTCCAGCAGCTGCTGCGTGACCACGGCCAGGTGATTTCAGTTCTCTGAGCCCTGACCTCATCTGCGTAACTGGTGTAAGAATTGCACCCTTACAGGTGTGTTGGGGGACCCTGGCCACATGAAGCATGCTGAGGGCTCACAGAAGGTGCACCTGCACCAGCAAGTAGCCGGTTCGGAGATGAGCAGAGCATACCTTAGAAGCCCCCACCTCGAAGCCCCCACAGGAAGAATGTGTTGCATGATTGCACACATTTTATCTCAGTTTTTTTTTTTTTTAAAGAGAGGAGGCAAAATATAAAAGCAAGAACTTCAAGGTCAGGTTCATTCCCCTGCAGGCTCCTCCTGGACTGAAGTGAAATTTCAAGAATGCAGTCCCTGGGCCCAGTTTACATTCCCACTCTCTCAGTATCCAAGATACAGAAGGGACCTGTCACATTCCATCCCACCGATCAGCCTCCGCTGTCACATACTGTGGGGGGCAGGGCCTGCCACAGGTTCTGGGACAAGCATCACTGCTTCGCAGGAGGGTTGTCCATTCAGTTACTTGTCCCACTGGAGCGAGGAACCAGGGGCAGAGTTGTATGGGAAATCAGCCAGAGTGCCAGCTCGTGGGCAGCCTGCAATGCCGTGGAGAAGACGGACAGTCACACCGTTAGTGTGAGCAGTTCCCGGGGCAGCAGCACGAGGTGGCATGAGAGTGTACACAGGGGGATCGACCCACTCAGCAAGGGGAGGAGGCTGCCCTGTGGAAGTGACGACCGAGCTGGGGGCCGGCCGAAGGGTGAGGAGGGGAAGACAGTAGGCAGAGGTGAAGAGAGGAGGGAAAAAAATTCCAGCATCCGCCAAGGCTCTGTGATGCACACAGTTGCGATGCCTTTGAAGACTTGTCACCAGCATGCAGGGGTGGGGGTGGGGTAGGAGGGGACAGGATGGAGCAGGAGAGGCAAGATCAGGGTCCAACTCATGTGAGTGTCCTATAGGCCACATTAGAGCATGTAAGTGTTTTATGCAAGGGGATGGCTGTATTTCCACAAGAACCTTGTATGAGAGCATCTTGGAGAATGGAGGGGAGGAGGGGAACCTAAGATGCAAAGTGGAAACACCAGTTACAGAACCTTAGTGGCATGGTCCAAGACCCCAAAATGATGGACCTGGGCTGATGAAGGGTGGAGGGATGCTATGCAAGTGGAGCCTGGGTGGCCTGTCCCTCCCTTTCCAAATGTCCTTCTCCTGCATCCTATCCTTCTGGAAGGCCAGGAGGCCACACCAGCACTGAGTTCTGTCTGTGGACTGATACTGCCTCAGAGCAGCCTCTCTGGGTTGCAAAGGTCACAGAGGTGCTGATACACCTACACCTGGCTTCAGGTGCCTCGACAGGATCACTCCAGGATGGGGAAGCCATCCCCCCATAAGGGACTCCCAGTATGCACATTCTCAGGCCTGCGGGCTGTGGATGGCCAAGGACTTCCCACACACCTCTCATGCAAAATGGGCACCCCACTACTCTTCAGCTCCAGAAGGAGAGAAAGGTCTGTGGAAGCTTATCTGATGCCAT
Source organism: Lyroderma lyra (assembly GCA_004026885.1). Taxonomy (NCBI): domain Eukaryota; kingdom Metazoa; phylum Chordata; class Mammalia; order Chiroptera; family Megadermatidae; genus Lyroderma; species Lyroderma lyra. The sequence continues at coordinate 74,306 of PVJL010006393.1, read as the reverse complement.
ACACAGGACAGGTGCTTAAAAACCATCTGAGGAAGGGAGAGGGGAAGAGAGGAGGCCAGGACGACAGTTAATTTGCTAGTTAGTCAGTACAGTAAGTCCTGACTTACTGCCGTCGATAGTATCTTGGAACTGTGTCTAAACAACGTTTAATGAGACCAGTTTTACCATAGGTCAATCGATACATAAACAAGAGTCCAGTTCCTATGACATCTCATCAATGTTGTAATGCAATGGTATTATTTGGGGACTTGCTGTCGTTTCTTTGAAACCCCACGAGCCTCGATGTGGAGATGCTGGCTGGCTTTCAGCCTGCTTAGCTGCATAACCAAACCTGGCTGCCTGCATCCGGGGCCCCACGCCCGGAGAGTCTGAGGTCAGGAGGTCTGAGGTGGGGCTTGAGACTCTAAAGGTTCCTTCACTCTGTGTGTGTGTTTTTTTTTTAATAAAAGTAAAAGTAAATAAGAGAAAATACAAGGAACAGTAAAAACACAAACTAAAAACCAACCCCAAACACAGGCAATGAAAACTTTTTCCTCCTTATCCATGGATGCAAGCATCTAAAGTAACAGGAAAGTTAAGAGTTCCTGTGTGTCCTTCTAGAACCATTTCCACAGACACGCCGGCATGTGTACGTACCCAGTACGTGCGCACACACACGTGTGCCTACACATATGCGTATGTATACTGATAACACACACATACATGCTCCATCAAACCTAATAAAGAAAGCCACAGAGAAAAAACAGTGTTGTTATTTATACAAAGAAGGAAAATAGTACAACAGATTGTGGCCCAATGCTGTCTTTATTTTAGAGAGTTTATTTTTTATGTATGGAAAATGCTCATTGAGATTTATTGAGAAATGGACCTCAGTAAATGGTTTTTCATTTATGAAAAGAAAAATATAAGCAGATAAAGGAGCTACGGTATTGATAAGCTTGAACCCCTTCTCAGTGCCGAGTCACCGGCCCCCGTGTGTCCCTCATGGTGTCATTCCTCGTGCCTCCTAGCGCTGAGGCAGCACTTCTGGAGAGAGAGCTCCGAGGGTTGTCTCCGCGAGTTTCTACCAGACGATGTCAAAGAAAGGTTTTTGATAAGAACAAAGGTCTGTCCACCACAGTCCTTAAATGGCCGGTGAATGAAACATGGTGGGGCCGCTGGACCCAGTTATGTTCACAGGAACAGTGAGAGAGCGAGAGCGAGAGAGAGCGAGAGAGAGCTAGAGAGCGAGCGAGAGAGAGAGCGAGAGAGAGAGAGAGAGAGAGAGAGAGTGTGAGTGTGTGTGTGTGTGTGTGTGTGTGTGTGTGTGTTAGGCAATGACCGTGGCCAGCAGCATTTCTAAGATTCCTCCCCAATTTGAACACGGTAACATGTGAAGCTGTTAATACTTTGTTTTCATAAATGCAAAAAACAAGTTAATCTCATCACGGCCGCATCGTGCTACAGTCACCCCCCAACTCCCTGAGCTCCCTCTCCGCTGACTTGGGGCTGCAAACTCCAATGCCCACGAGCGCCAGGCGGTAACTGGGTGAGGTGGTGCAGGCGGGGGGCTGCAGCGAACGCCGAGGCGCCCTGGATCGCTTCTCGGACGGCGGTCCTGCACCAGCAGCTGTTCTAATCCCGTGTGGGCCAACCGTTTCCACGGACCAGAGAATTCCTTGGAGCACCTCTGTCAGATGCTAGCATATATGGATGCGTGAGGAATGGTAACCCCATTTTTTTTTAACTTAAAACAAACCATTCTGAATCTTGCTGTCTGCTCAATCATCTACTTTGAAATTCCTTCTGCACCAGCCCCTGCAGCTCTTCCTGACCTGGGAATTGGCTGCGTGGCACTCCCCTGCATGCGCAGCTCCCAGAGTGAGGGGTTTCTGGGGCTGCCTGTCATGGCAGCTCTCGCACTCAAGACTCAGTGAGGACGCCACAAAGCTGCGTGGCCCCCAGTGCATCTGCCTGGAGGTCAGTTTGAGGCTCTGGGGAGGCAGGGAGGGACTGGTGTGGGGGATTCTGGAAGCACCAGCTGCTTCTGAAAGTCAGAAGATTCAGCAGCTTTAGGGGAGAGGACAGTGGAGAGGGCCCAGCTCTTTTCCCATCTCCCTCTTTCTAAGCTGCAGAGCCCCTAAACCCTAGCCGCTGCCTGCCAACACCCTTACTCCGTCCCTTTCTGCTCTACGTCCTCTTCCTCCTCTCTCAGCTCCTTCGACGTGAGTGAGGGCACAGGGAGGCGGAGAGGGGTCTCAGGGCACATGGAGGTGGAGAGGGGTCTTAGCTCCATTACTCCGGGTCCCCTCTCACCAGACTGTCCCTGCCGGGCACACTCCATGCACACGTGGTGGGCTCTGCAGGGAGGGGTAACAGTAATGACCACTGCACACGGTGCTGGGCACACACAGTCCCAACTAGTGCTCACAATTTGCAAAGTGAGGATTTCACTGACAGGAAGTCGGCCTCAGAGAAGGTGAATGCCTCTGCCCAAGTGACACCACACATCGGTGGCCGCCCTCCACAGAACATGTCTGTTCTTCTCAGGTTTCTTCCAAAAGGAGTGTTTCTTAGGCTGCAAGCTGACTCTCAGAAGTCTTTCTCCTGGAGAGTGGGGGTCCCAGGCCAACCCTCAAGACCCTCCTGTTCAGTGTATTCTGTCCCTGGGTGACGGGGGCCCGATGGGGTGGCCGCAGGGTAGACAATTCCTTTGGAAATCATGTGAAGAATTTACATAGTTAACCAAAATCATGGGTTTTAACCAATATTTGCTTTACATCATTTCACTTTCCCCTCTTTCTACCCTTTTAGGGAGTGTTTTGACCGGTTTCTCTCGTTTTCACTCACTGACCTCCCAACAGGGGAGGCAGCAAGGTGGGTCCCCCTACACTCTCCTCCTTCCCGCAGGCCAGGGGCACAGGGTCCGGAATTCACAGAGCTCGGGGAAAAGGCCAGGCCCCCTAATTCCAGGTTCGAGAGCATCGCTCTGGGACTCCCTGTGCTCCCCTCCCCAGCCAACCCTCTTCTGCAAACACCCCAAAACACAGCAGATTAAGTTTTAACTTTTGCTGGCAGGACACCTGCTCCTGAAATTCCTCCTCTGCCCACCTCCTAGGATTTACAACACAAAGTCAACATTTACTCTGGTTAAGATTTACCAAAAGGAAGTGTGGCCTGGAATGCGTCCTTTGAAGTTCAGTCTCAAAAGAAGAAGGCGCCCTTGTTAAATATATAAAGTAAGAAACCTCAGACCCTTCCGGGTGAGGTCCGCCTTGGGCCTTCTCACTCTCTCACCGGGGCCCTGGCACCGGCATATGCCGAACCCTAAGCATCACTCAGAACTCCAGGGCCCCCTGCTCCAGGGTACACGGGGTTATCAGCCAGCAGTGCAATCCAGTGGCTTCCTGGAAACGCTGGGGTAGAACTTTCCCCCTGACTGAGATATTACCACAGGGGAAGGGAGACAGGGGTTCTTGCAAAGGGGGAGCCATAGGGCATGGCTGACTTTATGATGGGAAGTGTCCTGAGACCCACCTGCTCCCGCCTTTCCTAGCTGATTTTCTCACTGAGGTGTGTCTGCTTCATTGGAGGGGTAAGGGCACAGCCAGCTCGGGACAGATGCCAGCTGAGTAAGAATGAGATACCAGAGTCACCAGACAGTGAGGTCATGCAGGGACTTTGGGGGTAAAGAAAGTGAGAAACTTCCCCACACCGTCCCCCGGATGGCTAGTGCAGGCCCATGGAAATGACAGAATCGGAAAAGGAAGAATGAGTGAAGTTGCATGACATCTGTGTCCAATCAGAACCTTCTAGTCCTTCAGCGATAGCACCTAAGGTGCAATCAACCACGAATCTTGGCCCTGTGGGGCATGTCCCAGGCGGGGGTTGCCTGCACGACCCAGGGAAGGGAGAGCGAGCAAAGCAAGGCCTCACTGAGAACAGGCACCACTGGGCACAGGCTGGGCTGGCTGCTTGGCCTCACTGGCTCACTAGTCTTCGGTCCAGCCCCGTGAGGCAGGGAGTCTTGTCTCACCTTGCAGAGGAGATCACTGAGGCTAGCTAACCTGGCCAAGGCTCCAAATGGTGCTCGGTTCCATGATCCTTCCACTGCATTACGGGCCTCCAAATGGAAGATGTGGACGAAGGGCAGGCTGCACAATACGCTAGGAGCAGCCCTGGAGCTGCACTCCTACGTCACGGGAGGCCCAGCTTAGCATTTTGTCCCTAGGTGACCTTGAGCAAGTCACTCAGCCCTCTGCAGGTGTTGCTGATTTCACGTCTGTCCTCAGCAGCGGAATTTCAGTGGGTTGCACGCTGGAGGAAAAAGTCAACACCTACCCACCTGGTCCAACTTCCTCTCTGGTCCAGCTGAGCGGTCAGAAGTTGACCAGCACGAATGCCATGTATTTCGGTAAGGATTCTTCCAGGCTTCTGGGCTCCCTCTAAAGGGAGAAGGATGCTCCTTCCAACGTGGGCTTATGGTCTCGGTATACGAGGGCATCCGTCCAGAGTTGGCCAGGCAGACAACTCGCCGCCACACTACACCATGTCACACTGGAGCTTTCATTACGTGAACACCTACAAGCACTGGCCTTCCATGGTTCTTCAATCAAACAGCCCCCGCACGGCCTCACCGGGCTTGGCAAGAGGCACATCAGAGTGTCTGAGCATTTATTCTTGCTGCCCGCCAGCATCTCGTAAAGCCCCAGGCTCTCTCAGAGGAACACCTGGTTCTGATCCTGAATCTGATCCACGGGACAAAATTACAAACCCATTTCTCTGCATTTGCAAAGCTCAATTTTCTGACCTGTCCATTGGGAATGAAACGATTTACTACCCTCACAAGGTTGTCAGTGAAGACCTAAAGAGACCTCAGAAGGTAAAGTTCTTTTTTATCATAAACATTCTGGCCAGCACGTACTACATGCTGGGCCCTTTAACACATCATTTGAATGAGTCAATATTAGACACGCATGTCAGGAACAAATCCAAAAATGCAGGAGACGGGGTGAAAAAATGAACTAATCAATAAACAAAGGAACGGAGGGAAAGAGACGGGGAGGGAGCTCAGAAGGCCCATGGGGCCCTGAGTCATGCTAAGAAGTTTTGGGTTTTCTATGGGCATTGTAGAACCATGAGAAGTTTCTGAAAGGGGGAGCAATTTGCTGTGGAAAGTCCTATGGAAGAAAATTCTAGAAGTAGTTGTAACATGACTTGTTGGAAAATGATTTTGGAGTTTGGCCTCCCTGTTGGCCAGGGACTATTCCAACAGCTGATGCATGAAATGACACCTTAAATGAGTAACTCAGACAGTGGCCACGGGGACCACAAAGGACAAGGGATTGGTAGGAGGGTGGGATAGAGTTTAAAGACCTCAACTATGGAAAGATCTCAATATTTTTGTCCCATCAAACCTGCAGAATTGCAAAAGAAAACCCTCCCAAATGTCTATTTTCGCTCTAGGCCTCAAGTGTAAAATAAGGCCAGTGTCCTGAACCCCTAACTTCTATTCCTACATTCATCTCATTACCTGAAAACACAATAAAAAGAAATCATCACTGTACATGCATGTTCACAGCAGCAGTATTCACAATAGCTGGAAACTGCAGGCAACCCCGCGTCTATCGACGGACGGATGAGATACAAGTGGGATGTACACACCGTGGAATATTACTCGGCCTTAAATAAAGAAGAGAATCCTGACACATGCTACAGCATGGATAAACCTGGAGTGGATCAGCTAAGTGAAATAAGGCAGTCACAGAAACAAAAATACGTATGACTCCACTTACATAATATGCCTACAGAAAGTCACATTCACAGACAGAAAGTGTAATAGGACAGTGGTTCCAGGGCATAGGGAGAGGTGAATGAGGAGTGAGTGAGTGCAAGATGAGAAGAGTTTTGGAGATGGTGATGGTTACACAGGCAATGTGAACGTACTTCATGCCACTGAGCTGTCCACTGAGAACTGCCTGACTGTAAATTTTATGGTATGTGCATTTTTATCACAATTAAAAAAGTTTAAAAGCAATCAATCAACCATTGCTGAACTCTCAGCAAATGGGACTGCCTGAAAACAATGCAATGTGCTGCCACCCAGGCCCACCCGACCTGGGGACCTCCTCTCCCCTTCCAGGCAAGTCTTCATTATGGCTTAAAATTCCCAACCCCTCCCCCCAACCCACCTGGTGCTGACTCAGCCCCTTGAAGTGTCTGAACGGCAGGAGTCAGAGGGAAGGTGAACACTGCCACCTCACCCGGCTCCTGGGACACCTTCCCTTTGACAAACAATGACCCCATCCATCACTCCAGGACCCCACCACCTCTCTAACCTTGGGCTGGCACCCCAGGAGAGATTGGCAGGTTCGAAAACACGCTCAATGGCAAGAAGAGGTGAAGTATCCTTTGGGAAACACCTCTAAGGGCTCCTGTCCAAGAGCCCCAGGGCCTGGCTTCTCGGAGCACAAGAAGGACACGATGGTCACAATGCTGAGCACGGAATGAGGCCATGAAGTTACTGGCTCCTGCCCACTTCTGTCCGGTCACTGACTCCAAGGAGATGGGGCAGGAATGAGGAAGTACCTCCATCAATCCTTCCCCTTGTGAAGAGCTGAAAAACTCGCTCTACCGGGTCCAGCCATTTATTCATGTGGTTTGAACTCAGCTATTAGGTGTGTACACAAGGTAGGATCATTTTGTCTGTTTGATGAATTGTCCTGTTAGTATAAAAGCTCTCCCCTACATCAGGTAATGCCCCTATTCTCAGTACTCTGTATGCATGTTGTCAAGAGCTATCCCAGTCTGGGGGCAGTTTTTGGTTTGTTTTGGTAGTTTTGTTTTCCCCATCCCTTCATTTTTAAGCTATCTGTGTATTTATATACACAGGGAATCTTTTGTAGGCAGCCTAACAGAGAGAATTCTTTTTTTCTCTCTCATCCTGACAGTGTTTGCCTTTCAATGGTAGTGGGCAGTCCGTTTACTTTTAATGAATTATTGATAATGGCTGGACAGATGTTAATCAAGTTGTTCTTTCTTTGTCTCGTCTGTTTGTTAATTCTCCTCTTAAAAAAAAATCACCCACAATACACTATTTATCTTTAAATTAAGAAAAAATATTTACATCTTTTATATTCATTTCTCATGTGGTCTTAATTTCTTATGCAGAAGTTTCTTTCCATTGATGTCATTTTCTTTTGACCTGAAGAATTTCTATTTAACATTTCCTGCTCTGTAAGTCTGCTGCTGAGAATTCCTCTCAGCTTTTATCTGAAAATGTGTTGATTTTGTCCTCATTTTTTAAAGGGTATTTTTGTAGTTATAAAATGGTAGGTTGACAGCACCCCCCTTTCAGTACCTTAGTGATTATTTTTCAATTATTTTTGGCTTACATTGTTTCTGATGAGACATTAGCAATAATTCTTACTGTTCTCCTCTGTGTAACATGACTTTATTCTCTGGCTCATTTTAAGATTTTTCTCCTGATCTTTAGTTTTTGGCAATTTAACTATAATGTATCTAGGTGTAGTTTTCCATATGATTGCCAGGCTTGGGGTTTGCTGAACTTCTTGGATCTGTAGGTTGATATGTTTCATCAACTCTGGAACTTTTCAGCCATTATGCCTTTACATATATTTGCTTTCTCGATCTCTCTCTCTCCCCTTTCATTTCCATTCCAGAATCCAAATATACATTTGTTAGACTGTTTAATAATGTTCCACAGATCACTGAAATGCTGACCATTTTGTCCCAGCTTTATTAAAAGCGGGGGCATGAAGAGGTATTTTGTACACCCATGTTTATAGGGCATTGTTCATGCTACTCAAAAGGTAGAAGCGGCCCAAGTGTCCAATGAATGTATAAATAAATGTGGTCTACATGCACAATGGAATATCGCGTGGCCCTAACAAGGAAGCCAATTCGGACATAAGCAACAGCACGGATGAACCTTAAAGACATTACGCTAAGTGAAATGAGACAATCACAAAAGACAAATACTGCATGGCTCCACTTGTATGAGGTCCCTAGACAGTCGGATTTATAATGACGGAAAGCAGAATGGTGGTTGCTAAGGGCCAGGGGAGGAGAGAATGGGAGCTGGTGTATAATGGGTGCAGAGTGTCAGTTCTGTAGGATGAGGAGAGTTCATGTTCATGGGGGTGATGGCTGGCAGCACAGCGACGTGAACGTACTTAATTCCACTGAACTGTACACTTAAACATGGTTCAGATGGCCAACTTGGTTATGTATATTTACCCTAACTGAAAATAATCTTTACAAAATTAAAGTACAAAGAAGTATCGGTGTAATAAACCTCAGAACATGTATGATTATAATTACAGTTGAAATTATCCAGAATAACAGTCTAATTTTTTTTAAAATGTACTGACTACATTTCTGAACTTCTGGAACAGAAAACATTTGCAAACAGATTAAATACTGTGGCCTTTCCTTGGTCTGCATGCCAAGCCCAAGAGGTGATTAGTAAGCTTAAAGACCTGATTTCTAATCAGATAGTTAAAAAAAAAAAAATCCTTTGTCCAAGAGAAAGGGAACCAAGGGCCCCTGAGCCCAGGAGTTACACAACAAAAGCCGATCGAGCCCTGTAACAGGGCCCTTCCATCTCTGGAGCCTTCTGATCTAGGACCAAGTTCCCATGAAGCCAGAGTTTTCATGATGTCATCGGGCTATTGCGTTGCACTGATAACACACCATTCATCGTGGAGTGGCCCCTCCCAAAGGCAGGCCGAGAACGCCAACGGGGACATTTGGGACACACGTTCCAGGAGTCTAGAATTAGATGTCAACTGTTCCCATAACCCTTGCCTATGCTTCCCGCAGGATCTTGCCTCTTTCTAGGGAGTGAAGACGACCCTGGGAATCCTGGAGAACAGGGCTCTTTCAGGAAAGGCCCCTGTGCTCGTGTTTCCAAGCAGCTGTAGATCCTAAGAGAACAGGAGGCAAAGGGGAAAAGAGGAGAGGAGGGCTGGGCAAGGGGAGGACCTAAGTTCAGGGGACCCGTGAGTCACTACAACCTACCTGCTCAGCACACTGCCTGCCAAGCCCTGGGCCCCGTCTCCCCTCCTTACTTCAGAGCAAGGGCTGTGAGATCCAGACTCCAGGAGGGAGGCAGGAACTTCCTCCGGAGCCTGGAGTCCAGCCACTGCACCCTGGAGGTTGAGAGAGCTTAACAAATTCTCAAGTCAGGACACACGTACACCAAATGCCCTGAGAAATGGCGGAGAACTCAGTGAGGGTTCGCAACAGGAGGTCCAACGTGCCGATGACCTCCAGGAGACAATGCGGCACTGACTGGCACTCGGGCTGAAACCCAACCCTCTTGCCGACAACTTGCTATGTGACCTTGATAAAATCCCCAGCCTCTCTGGGCCTCTGCTGCCTCATCCGGAGGGTGAGCACAGAGGGAGCAGTAAACGCATGCACAGCTCTTCAGTAAACGGTGGCTGTCACGCCTCCAGCTGGGGGCTGCACCTGACCAGATCTGTGAACTCGATTATTTTCTGAAGATGGAATCCTGACCAAACGAAAACAAGTAATGTCTTCTTCTTGGAAGCAAACCAAGTGTTTTGCAGGAGGTGAGAAGAAAAAGGGAGTGGATTCAGAAATAACACGCCTACGAGAAAAAGCACAGCAGAAACACAGGAATTACCTAGAATCGCATAACACCTGACCCCCTCAGGGAATCACAGCCAACATTGGAGCCTCCACTTAACAAAAACTGGCTCAATTCGAGAATCATGTGCTGAGGGCCTACTGTACACCGAGCCTCAGCTGCTCTGCCTATAGCCCAGCCTCTTTTCAAAGAAACGTGGAAGGTTCTGGCCCTGCTTGGGACAGAGATCAGGCTGCCCTCCCCTTGCCCTCACACACAGAGAGGCTGTCTGTCTCCTGTTCTGAGGTCCCCTGTGGTCACAGCAATCTGGACTGACCCTACCAGTGGTTCCCAACCTTTTCCCACTGTGTACCCCTTTGCAGCCCCATTCTACAAATGGTACCCCTTGTTTCTAAAACAGCTGTTTGCAAATACTGACACTCTGGTTCAGTGCCTATCTTCAGGTAACATAGTGGAAATGGGGTCATAAATTAGGAAAGGAAAACTTACAACACTAGAAGTACAAACCACAGATTTAATTTCACAATATTCGTGACAGTTAAATATTGATGATGACGATCAAGTATTTCAACATTAAATTTAAAAACAACCTACTTGACAAGAATCACGATTAAAGACAAACGCACTTACTCAGTCAACAACCGATCAAACCGTCTGGCTACGGGTGTGTGGACACGTTTGGGGAAGCGGATGGATTGTTCTGAGGCTGCGTAGTGACTGGTGGAGCAGCCCCTTCGGGGAAGGGTTCACGGTCACTAATGTGATCGCATTTTGAAGTGTTTCCATGAACAGTGATTCAAACTTAAGATTTATTATTCTGCAACTAACGTTTTGCACTTTTTTACTTTGTTTTTTTTGCCATTACTGATTATTTTCCACGTACCCCTGAACGGCCCAGCACATACACCCGGGGGGACGTGTACCACCGCTGGGAACGGATGTCCTATCTTCTCACCAGGTCACATCTTTCCAAAGCCACCCTCTTCCCTCCCCCACAAGTCCCCAAAGGTCCCCTACTCCCCCCCCCCACACACACACACAGATAAGCAAGATCAGAGGAGGCATCCTGGTTGGACTGGAAAAGCAGGCCATTTCGTGTCGCTCCTGTTGCTGAGAATTAAGGAAATGCCTTTTGTTTTTCAGAGCTAGGTGATGGGCAGCATTCCTCATCCAAGGCACCTGGCTCTCCCTTCCCCACAAAAGATGACGACAGCCCGGCTGTGATTTTTGTTGGGTCAATGGTTACCGGCTCGACAAGTAACAGTTCAGAGGCTCACAGAGAAATCACGGCAGCAAACTCGGGAGAAACGCGGAGGGAAATGACTCGGGAGCTTCATGGTCTGACCGCTCCATTCTTTAACTCCTCCTGCCTGACACAGGGAGGCCTGAGCATTCTAGCTGCCCTGGGCTGGGGGTCAGGCCCCGGGCTGGCAAACCAAGTCTCTCTTTCTGAAATGTGGATAGAGATCTGGGCCTCTGCTGGGGTGGCGGGTGTCTAACAGGTGGGCTGTGCCCCCTGCTAATGCGAACCCGGGATCTGCTTGGGCCTAATGCTTGTCCTAGGAGCTCAGACTGACCCAGAGGAGAGTCGGAAGGTGGCAGCTTCTTATTGGGATGCACCTGCTTATCATCTTCTACTTGGTGGCTTCCCAGTTGCCCTTCAGCCACTTTTGCTTGAATTCATCCGTCCGTCCATCCATCCATCCATCCATCCATTCATTAGTACCAACTGCATGCAAAGCTTTGTACTGGGCCTGGGGAGACAGACAGGATGCTTCAGCATTCCATGAAGAATAGAAGTGAGAAAGGATGACTACGTCGTCAATTGGAGTCAGAAGGGTACACAGCTGGTCCCTTCAGGCTCTGGGACAAAAATGACATGGCAGTCTCAGGAAGAGGTGGCTGACCACTCGGTGCAGCAGCCCAGTGAGAAGTATCAGCAGGCAGGGTGCATGTAGGGTTTGCAAAGGAAAGGGAGCACCTCGTGGGTGAGGGGAGGAAGAGGGTTTCAAGTGGAAGATGCGTTAGAATCTTCTAGAATATTACCAATGCAGATTCCTGGAGGCCCTGCTGCGAGTCTGATGCATTAGGTTTCAAGTGGGGGCCCAGGAATCTGTGTTTTACAAGCTCCTTGGGCGAATCCAATGCAGGAAATCTGTGGACCACACTCTGAGAAACTCAGCTTTGAAGGAAACAGGGCGGAAGTAAAAATCAGCTTGCGGTGTAGGTGGAATACTGGTTCATTTTCCTGGAATGTCCCCAGAGGGATTTTGGACAGCTCACTAATGACTCCTTCTCCAGTCATTTTACACAGACATACATGCAACATCAAGCGAACTGGAAATGAATGCAGGGAGGGTGACAGGAGCCTGGCTCACGCGGACGGGCCGTCACTGTGTCTCGGGAATGTGTCAAGGCAAGGTACACGCTACGCCGGCACACCGCGCTCAGGTGAGCCAGCGCCCGTGAGCAATGCTGGGAAAGCCTGCTGGAGCCCGGCCACAGCTCCTCAGCCCGCTCCTGCCAGGAAACGCTGGGCGGCCCACCGGGCCTCTTTCAGACTTCTGCAGCTGGAGTCTGGCCTCTGCCTCCCTCCAGCGCGGACCGACCAGGGTTCACGGTGGGGCAGGGGCTCTGGCTCCACCAGCCTAAGCCTCAGCTACAGGCACTGTTTCTGCTGCTCTCCCCATGGCAGGATTTCTGCCATTCAGAGTTAGGTCCAAGGGGCCTGCCACTTATTTTGCTGGCCTGTGCCTGAGAAGCATACTGGGGACCCCTAACCTCTGTGCCCTGCCCCTGCCAATGCTCTCTGCAGGCTGGAATCCTGCCTGCAGAATCTCTGTCCAGTGCCAGCTGGGCCACATCCTCATTAGGTGTCACAGCCAGCAGGCACACCCTCCTAAGAGGCCCACCGTCTGACTGCCCCCTGGAGCCGTGCTTGGTGCCCTGGTGCACTTTCAGCACAGCTCGGGTCAGCTCTGACCTCCGGCATCGGGCCCTGCAGGTGGGCACGCTGTGACCTTGGGACCCACTGTGTCTCAGCAGGTGTGCACCCCTTGCCCTCGAGTCCCGCTCCCGACCTCGCAGCCCAGCTTCCATTCTTAACCACGTAGGGCCCTGGGATGGGGCTGGGAAGCTCCTTCCCCTGGATAACATGTGTACAACTGACACAATAATCCGCCGCTTACTAATATTACAACTCTGCGGTGTGCCCGAAATCAGAGCCGGTAAGAGGCACCGTCAGCCCCAGAACAAAAACCAAGGCCAGACCAGGCGACCATGCCAATAAGTAGTGTTGAACAGTCAGTGCTACCCAAATGCTAACATGCAGAAGACGCACTGGGGAGCTTGTGTTCTGCATTTCCTACCAGCTCCCAGGCGACGCGGATGTGCTGGTCCCCCTAGGCCCACACCTCCAGGAGCAAGAGGGTCAGGGTCACACAGTGAACGGAAGGTGGCCACAGCACGTCAGGCCAGAAGCAGGACTCGGAGAGAGCAAGCAGCAGGTCCTGCGAGTTGTGGCAGCCGTCAGAGCAATTTCACTCCGGAAGCTCTGAGAGAGAATGACTGAGTGATGCCGAGTGCCCGCGGCCTCCTGAGTGGGCAGCTGCCCTGCGCTTTTGGTGCCACATGACTCCCCGACCCCACCGTGGTCTCCTGTATCAGGAAAGTCCAGCTCAAGGCCAGCTCTGTGATTTCTCCACATCAGCATGTCACGAGAACGGGGACACAGAGTTAGTGCTGGTTGCTGAGCTGCAGGATTATGAGGCAGGCGGGGGGCGTGAAGGCCGCATGAGTCACCTGCAAACTAACCAGGGATGCTGTGCAGGGGGAGACCGGAGATGGGCACCTGAAGTTTCACTGCAGAGCAGGTGGCGGAAGGCTTGGGGACATGGGGCATCGCAAGGGAGAATGTGCAGAATGCCTCACTTTCCTGGATGAGAATGACCGCCAATAGGGAAGGGTCAGCAATGAGGTCAGATGCTACAAGGGAGGTCATGGAAGACAGGTCTGTGTATCTCCTGGTGATACTGGGAAGTCTGCTCAGGGGACAGGGGTGGGAGCATCAATGTGGGCAGAGGTAGGGTGGGGTATGGAACTCCGTGTTCTTCAGAGAAAGGGGCGTGGGGCCTGGGCAGGAAGATGGAGGACTTTCTCTTAGAGCAGGAACACCTGAGCACAGTGCACAAAAATCCATGGATGCCTGAAGGAGAGAGAGTTGGTTTTTTTTTTTTTTTTTTTTTGATGTGAGGACCAAGACGTAGGCCAGGCTGTAGAGGAGACTGAAGGGAGTCTGTCCAGTCCTGGTCAGGTCTTTAGAATGATGTGCCATTTGCAACGGGGTCTATTACCTATCAATGCTTCCCAAACTTAAGATGGTGTCAGGATCACTTGGGAGGTTTCTTTTCCCAAAAGCAGAGGCTGCACGCCACCCCACCTGGAGGTTCTGACGATGGTCACGGAGGCCGGGAAATCTGCACGTGAGCTGCTGTCTAGGAGCCTCAGGTGTTCGTGGTCACGCTGCAGTGAGTGGGGACACAGAGTTCCTTGCCCAAAGTTAAGAAAAAAAAATTGCTTGTTGCCACTATACTGGGTGCCTTGATCTCCTGACTGGGACTAAGAACACCTGCTTGAAGAGGTAGGGAGGCGATCGCTGCAAATGTATCTGACTTTAACTTCAAAGCAAGTTCAGTTTCTCTGACTACAGAACTTTGTAACGTGATAGCTTGATCTCTGGTCACTCACCAGGCCTGTGATTTCTCATACAGCGTCCTCTCATACAGCGTCCTTTCCGTCTTATCTGCAGTTACTCTGTTTATGTCTCTGCTACTTGTCTGTGAGCCCCAGGAGGAGCGATGTCTGTCTCTGTGCGCTGCTGGACCCTCTTCCTAGCAGAGTTCCCACCAGGAACCAAATGCACAACGGTAAGGCCACTGTTTGGTTTCAATCCTACCCAACTGCAATGGAAGGGACAATGATTCGGGCACAGCTAGAGTCTCTTCAGGCCCCAGATGACCCAAGTGACTCCTAGTGAACCCACCACAAACCTCCTGAAGGATGGTTTGCTGTGCAAGCAAGAAGGCCGCAGACCAAGCCCACGTGCCGTTCGGATTCCAGAGCCCGAGCGGAACCTGATTCTTTCACGCCAAAGTAACAAGAGCTGGGCTCCCTGGGTGGACCCGTTTACAAGGAAGAAGAGGCAGAGATGTGGACCAGCACCGCAGACACAGAACGGTCGTCAAGGAAATCGGTCCTTGGAGGGGTTCTGAAACAGCGACTGGACTCAGAACAAGAGCTCACGTCCCCGCTCACCAAGAGAGGCATCTGCTGGGACAGGCGGAGAGCAAACCGAAAGGCCTGGCTCTCCAGACGGGCCCCGGCACTGGAAGCAGCTGCCCCTGCAGGAAGGACAGCAGTGCAAGGGGCTCCAATCTGAAATGCCAGGAGGAAGTCAGCGTCGCTCTCCTTGGCAGCCTGGCTGGACCTACAGCAGGGGCGTCCGGCCTTCTGGCTTCCCTGGGCCACACCGGCAGAAGAACTGTCTTGGCCACACGTACAGTACACGAACCCTGATGATAGCTGATGAGTTACAAAAAAGGTCCATGCATCATTTTCGTAATGTTTCATGACAACCTACGAACGTGTGTTGGGTCACATTCAAAGCCGTCCCGGGCTGCATGTGGGCCGCAAGTTGGACAAACTTGACTTACAGGATCGTGAAGAGCATGTGCAGGAGATGGCAGTGGGGCTTACTTCCTAGAGTCACTGTGAGAAGGAAACTGGATGATACACTCCAAGCACAGAGCTCAGACCTTGGCGCAACCTGAAGTCTTAGGAAATATTTGCTACTGTTGGTTCCGATCCGCAGGCTAGAATCTACAGGACATCTACAAGCCCCACTCCCTTGCGGTCTCAAGGACAGAGATGTGAGCATGAAATCCAGACCAGGCTCTGCTGAGGGCAGGTGAAAGGCCCAGCCCCCAGGCCTTCAACTCTAAAGCAGCTCAGACCCATTTGTTTAAAAGCATTCCTGCTACACAATGGGAGCTGACAGATTTTCACATTAAGGCAAAGATGAGCCCAAATCTCTTTGATACTTAGCACATCAGGAAAGAAATAGCAACATCGGCATTGAAGAGGGGAGAATCACCAGACAGCAAGGTGCCTGACAGTTCCCATATCTACTTCTCCCCTCCTCCCTTGATACAACTACCTTTCAATGCCTCCTGAATGAACTCAATTTTTTATGCAAAACCGTATACACCTTAAATTATAAAGCCCTTTACAAGGTACATTTGCATAATTTCCTTCAAATTCAACAAGCCTTTTGAGGAAGGAGATATTTACCTACAGTCACGGTTCTCTGATTTGGCTGTACCCTAGAATCAACTGGGGAACTTCTAGAAATGTTGTGCCTGGGCCACACTGCAGACCAATTAAACCAGAATCTCTGGGAGTGGGTTGGGGATGGGTATTTTGGGCACCTCCCTCTAGTAAGTCCAATGTGTACCTGAACTTGAGAATCACTGACTACAAATACAACCTCTTACTCTCTGCCTGGGAGCGTGCATTCCCCGGCTTGGGGAGCTCTCACTGTGTGCCAGCCACTGGGCGGCCACGTTCCAGGATGCAGAAGGTGTAGGGACGTCATGCTGTCCTACCACAGCATAAGGTGCCGTGGAGGCCAGGCCAGGGAGGTGGGGGGGCCTCTCTCAGCTTCGTGTGAGCTGAGTCTTGATGCAAAGAAGGTGTCAAGCAGTGGTGGGGCCCAGCGGAGGAAGTGTGGAGGGCTGCCTTGGACACACAGGACTTGGGGACGAGATTAAAATGTTCATAAGCCAATGAAGACTGTGTCACCCGGCTGTGTCTCTGTGTGCTCAGCAGGTTCTTGAGCACTAACAGAATCCCTTAGGCCATTCTGGCCACAGACATTTGGCCAGCAGTTCCCAGACCTGAGGGGACAGCAGAGAAGCCTGGAGGGCTCCACACCCCAGAGTTTCTGATTCAGTGGAGTCTAAGGTGGGACATGAGGGTCTGCACCTCTACCACATTCCCAGGTGAAGCTGACGTGCTGGGCTGGGACGTTTTTAGACCATTCGGATGCAGTGACCAACAAGTGGGGCTGAAGAAACACACACCCAGGGGTCCCCCTGGCTGCCCACAAGTGTCTGTGCTATGTCAGCAATGGCGATAAACCATTCAAGCTGGTGTGGAACCTCCCTGAGAAGCGAAGATACTTCTTAAGATTTCTGTTGGCAAAAGTCATTGTTGACCAAGGAGATGTCTATCTGCTTCAACTGGATCAGTCTTCCCAGAGAAACAAGAAAGTGGCCAGTGTCTCAAAAAACCTGGCATTGAAAAGTTTCGGAACTGAGCAGAAACTGTAAGGACAGGCCAGCCGTCAAGGGGGCCTTGGCTGCCGCAGGGGGAACCATCCGGGCTGCGGAACTTGACCAGACGAGAGGCCTCGCCTGCACGCTGTTTGACTGCAGGAGGTGGGTCCTCAGTAGTGCTCTTTGCCACCGAACAAAGTGACACTCAGGAAGGGTTAAGGAACACAACCAAGGTCACACAGAACTAGCCAGTGAGAAGGCTGAGCGGTCGCAGTCAAGGGGAACACACATGGACATGTGAGCCCAGAGGGCTGTCGGGGGGGTGACAGAGTGCTGGGCGAGGAGGGAGGAACCCCTTCCCCATACGCCCCTGCACCTCCTAGAGCTGAAGTGGACTGGGGGTCCCGGACGTTCCCAGGGGCGAAAGAGCCCAGAGATCCTTCCTGTGAAGAGCAGCTCAGCACGAGAGTCAGCGCCGTCAACCAACAGGGAGGACTGTTTGCTCTGAGCCTCTCGTGACCATAACTCTGTACAGGATTCCTCCTGGCTTGTGGAATCCCTCCAACCTCCTGCTCCCCGCTGATGTATTTCAGGATGGAGAAGACCCTCTTGGATTGCTCCCCCCAGTGAGGCACTGGTCAGCAGAACAAGGGCACGCACGCCTTAGCACTCCCAGCCGGGCAGGGCAGCAGTGCTCGCCCTAGAAGCCACTTCCGTCAGCTCTCAGCATAAGAAGGAGGGTCAGGTCACCTCACCTGCCTTCTTGTCTCCCAGACCATAACACGGGGATAACTGGTGCCCCCTCCCAGGTTATTGTGAAGATTCAATGAAGCTACTGGGGCCCAGATTTCCCAGCTCACAGCAGCCCTCCCAACAAACTGAGGGGTAGGAGTGGGGTTAACAAGCCCTTCAGGGGGTCCTGCTGCGTCCCCCAGTTCGACACCCAAGGCTTTAGAATGCAAACTCCATTCGGGCAGGATTTTGGTTGTTTTGATCACTGCTGGACCCGAGTGCTGGCACCACGCCTGGCACATCAGACACTCACTTACAGGCACTCAGTAAGTACTTCCGAACGGCACAGCAGAGCCTGGCGTGCCTGCTGCAGTCGCACAGCCCGACAGCTGTCTCAGGCTGATGCGCAGGAAACGCTGTCAGCCGGGCCCGGCGGTCCTGTCCCACCCACCCTGCACTCCCAGCACTCAGCAGTGCCCAACTCGTCACAGCACGCGCTGGGCCACACCCTATGAAAGGCACAAAGGTCTCCCGGCACCAAATCTAAGTTCACGCCACAAGTGCCAACAGGTGTCACAGACAAGCCCGCCTGTGCCCATCTCCCTCACCCAAGGGGACACCCCGTGGCCGCAGGGACTTGGCTCTGATCCCAGGGTGGCAATGGCACGTGGGGCCCAGTGGGCACTCAGTAAATACCTGCTGAGGGAACGGGCAGCCCCCGGCTGGATGGGACGCAGTAAGTGCCAGTGCCCTTCTGTGTCATCAGCCACCACCCTGCTAGGATCAGCCGATTCCCGAGCGGTGTGTTTGTGTGTGGGTGTGGGTGGGGGGATGACTCCCCAAGTGGACATGGTGTCAAAGCCGTCCACGTGAATTCCAGAGCCCTGGGTTCTGCCTCAGCCCTCTCAGCTCTGCCAGGACAAGTTCATTGCCCCTGCTGCACACACACGGCCCTGGTGCCAGCTCACCTGAGAGTCACTTCGCTCCAGAAATTCCTAAGAAGGGCTTGCCTCCGATAAGACCGGGGGACAGGAATTTATTGATTTATTTGTATAACGAGTGCTGCCAAGGTGACTTGTCAACGTGGCTCACCAGGAAGAGAGCAGCGCTGGCGAGGAAGGAGCAGTGGTTCTGGCTCCTCCAGCAAGGGGCGGGGGGCAGGGGTCAGGGCACGCGCCTCACGTGTCAGGGCCTCTGTCTGAAAGCCTGAGCTGTGCCGGGCACCGGGCAGAGACCTGGCCTGGCGAGGCCCACCGCATCGTCACCCCTGCCCTCAGAGCGGGGCAGGTCCCCCGCTTACCCGTTTCTCACGGCTGAGGGCTTACTACACGCACAGCACTGGGCCGGGACTCGGAGTCCCCTCCCAAGCTCAAAGCAGGAACAGTGTGTGATATGTCACAGCAAGGCTTGCCTGGAAGTCCCCACACACTTTATTCCACGGTGAGCGAGGTACAGGTGCCAGCAGGTGTGTTCCTGCTGATTTCTCTGTGGTGGAAAGGTCCCTGTCCCTTCACTGCCCCTCTCTCCTCTGTGCCTCTCCCCAAACTCACTGGGAAGAAAGTGTGCAGGGGTGCAGAGGAAGGCTTTGAAATCGGGCAGACGCTAGGCTCGGATTCCAATTCTGCCTCTTTCCATCTGTACGACCTTGAGTCTGTCACGTGTTCTGGGCCTCCGTTTCCCCATTTGATAAATGTCAGAAAAACACGGTAAGCAACAGTACTCGGCACACGACAGGCACTGAACCAAGATGGTTAGAGAGCATCACGGTGGTCCTTACCGTTGTCACCAGGGGCCACCTACTGTTCTCAATGTTAGGGACAGAGACAGCACGCTGTCACACGTTCCTGGAATACACCACGAAATGCCCGCAGAGCCCTGGCTATCCAAGAAAAGCCACGACAGATGCACGCTTGGAAGGCCGTCCCAGGGTCATGTCATCCCAGCAGCCACCTGATGCCTGTATCCTGATACTTCACTCTTCCAAGTCAGGTACCAGCCAGTGGATCCGAAGGGCTTCCCCAGTGACGAATCAAACAAGTAACTGCCACCAGGTGGGGAAGAAGCCAGCGTGGGGACAGCCGGGCTGCCAGCGAACCCGACCCAGCAACAGCAGGCAGCCGCTGCGGGCCCCGTGGGCCCGGCGTCCCGGCTGCCAGCCGGTGACAAATGGGGCGGGGGGAGAGAGAAGCCGACAGAGGTGTCCCTGATCTTGACGCCTCTCTGTCTTTTCTCTGGCTGATGGTGGAAGGAGAACTTAAGCCTCGGTCCTTTCTCGGAGGCAGACACTTGAAACGGAAAGATCCCATTTCGTCCCACCGGTGAGATGTCATGGGTAGAAGCACTAAGAAGGGAATTGGGGAAGGCGGGGGACAGGGGACCCAGCACACTCGCCCTTTCCCCCCTCCTCCCCACTCTCTACTCCACCCTGTCATCCCTGTTCAGCATCTTTAGAGAATGTTCCATGTCCTCCCCACACAGCAGCAGTGACCGTCTGTACCCTCCCGTATCTCCCCCCGCCCCATTATTTTGGCAACAGGTTTTCTGCTCTGGAGCTGAGGGCTTGGTGCCTGCTGGTGAAGACGAACACAGCACCACGCTGCACCCAGTTTCCGAGTTTTCTCTTCTCTTACCTCCCTCTGAAACAGGGGTTCGAGGCGGCCCAGAAGCTCATCAGCCACAGGGCCAGGGCCTTGCGCTGTCCTACCTCTCGGGTGGGAAGTTGTCACACAGACCCTGCCCAGATCTAGGCCTCAGCTCTGTCCCAGGGCAAGTCACCCAAACCATTTCCTCATCCAGGGCTCCTTGCTGAGCTGGAGGCTGCAGGCCCAGGCAGGAGACAGTCAGCGCAGACAGCCAACTGCCACTACGTGGGCTCCCCCTAGCCCCCACAAATGCCATCCAAACCTTCCACCCACGAGCTTTGCAGCAACACGAGGGCCACCTCCCACTGCCACTTATTCCAGCCTTGCTCTCCCTGTGCACACCTGAGCTTGGCCTTCCAACCTTCCCAGTAACAAAGGCAATCTGATTCTCTTCTCTTCAGAAGCGCAGTGTTTCCCAGCTACCTGAGGCCCCCGGGGACTGCAGAACCAGGTCAGTTTGGCTAGGCTGTAAGCAGGAGGGGTGGGGACAGAGAGGAGCAGCCTTGGCTACCAATCCCCTGGCCTCTGGGAGCATGTACCCAAGCGAGTAGGCGATGACTCTGAGCTCGACACTGCGTGCTGCAGAACCTCTCCTCTACGGTCTCCATTCTCTCCCACCCAGAGCTCCGGCCTAGCTGGCTGCTCCCAGAATGTTTGAGTCGGAGACCAACAGTCCCCTAAGCTGCCACGTGGATGTCACTGGCTTCTCTGATCTCCCTGAGATCCATGGCAGGTTTGCCTCATTTTAGGAATAAATGGTAACTCTCAGGCCCATCCTGCTGATGGGGTGCTCTGGGCCTGGAAAAACTACAGCCAACGAGAGTGTGGGAAGTCTGACGACCCTGAGCACCCACCCTGGGTGCATGCCCTACTGGCGACCTTGAGCAAGCTACCTAACCTTTCTAAGTCTCCACTTCCCCATCTGAAGATGGAGATAACAGTACTTATCTCGTGCAGTTAGCAGAAGAATTAAACGAAATAATACAAAACAGCATAGAGCAGGGCTGGGCAAGATGAGGATCATGGCCCACCAGTGGACGGCCAGGCAATTTTGGGGTGACCACCTGAATAACAAAATAGCTAGTAGATTGCGACACTTGAAGAAGAAGTCCTTGCCCTGAGAAAAATCTGCTCAGGCCTGTCATAGAGTAAATATTCAGAAGTTAGCATTTAGTATTATTTCCTTCTTGTATGAGCTCCAAAGTCTCTTACTTCTTCTTGTTATCTACACTAATGCTTTTTAACCTTATTTCTTTCTTAAGAACGGGCATAAGATATTCCCATGCATGGCAGACTCCCACGGAATGTGTGGATCTTAAACTCGAGCCTCAAATGAGAAGCAAGGCCCTCCCACCACTTGCGCAGGTCCGACCCACAGGTATTAGGGGCTAAGCAAGAGCAGACGCGTGGCGAACAGGGGACAGAAATTCCAGGTGGGGCTGGCTGTAACTCCCACTTAAGGAAGCATATCGAAATGTAAGTTGGTGGGAAGTGCCATGAGCCTGCCAATAACCTTAAATCCATTTTAATTGATTATAAAAATAGAAATTCGCTTGCCACTGCTGGCACTTAAACTGTTCAACACACAATAAATCCCTATGCCACAACGCACAAAGGATTGTGACGACACCGTGGAAGAAACTTACTGGTCGGCACAGGGGAAAAGGATTTTGAAGGAGAACTCAGCCACAAGCATAAAATATTCCCAAATCATCACAACGGTATGAGGAGAAACCAGATCTTATCTTTAGGGGGAAAACAGTTTCGTTAAAAGAAAGAGGAAAGGAGACTTGGGCCAGAGACTCAAGGCCGACGTGTATTTGCTGTGGGACCTGGGGCAAGTCGCTTGTCCCTGAGGCTCAGTCTCATCTGTAACACGAGAGAACGCTGGATTACAGGACCAGAGGGCCATCCTGGCTGCCCGTTGCGACAGAGCAGGGCAGACACTCGGTCTCTGTCCCTCAGGCTCTTCCAGTAAAAGCTGACAGAACCGGCATTCCCAGGTGACTCGGCGTGTCTGGCTCTCAGCTGCCCTACCGGACTTAACCTGACCGCTGAGGACTGCCCCTGCCTGCCAGCCTGTGAGCACCTCCCCATCCTAGAGAAGGCAAAACCAAGGCCTGTCCCGGCTCCGCTCCCCAAAGCCAACCTCCCTGGGCAGGGGCGCAGAAGGGGTGCAGGCTACCTCTGCAGGCGGCTAAGAGGTGCAGAGATCAGCCGTGTGGGCTGCAGGGTCGGAGTGCTCTCATTCCCACCCCAGTTCCCCAAAAGCTGAATGAGTGGCTTCACAAACTCCGCTCCCTGAGCCTCAGGTTCCTCAGGCACATGGCCACCTCCGCCCAGGGTTGTCAGGGGGACGGAAGGAAATCCCCCCGGTGAAGCCCGAAGACCACCTGGGTGCAGTAAATGCTTGTTATTTCTCACCTAGAGCTGAACAGGAGGGGACAGCAGTAGTGACAAGTGTACCTGTGCCAGGACATAAGAACCTGGGGTGCACGAGCCCCCTGAAAGGACGTGCCAACGATGGTGACTGCGCTTTGCTTCGGGAAGCACCCTTGAGCCCGGTCAGATTCTCACAAGGGTCTGTGTCCAGAGGGGGTTAAGATCTGTTCACTGCTGTACAGCCAGCTTCCTACCATACCAATTCTTTCTGCACTAACAGGGCTGGCTAACGTCCTTCCTCGGGCCACAGAGAAGCTACTGAGTCCCCTCATTACGGCCTCTCAGCCATGTGGCCCTCAGGTGTTAACACTGATCACACAGATCCCAAAACTGTGCCCCGAGTTCCCATGGGGTTCCTGGAAGACGGTCTGACCACAAACCACAGCATGAGCAGAAATTAGGCTTTCAGGAACCTTCTCTGGCCAGACCAATTCCACCGATCCATCCGCCCTCGGAGAACAATCGGCGAATTCGTTTCCACAAACCAGTAAGTGAACCAGACGCAGAGCGCGGGCCCTTCCAGGAGCACCGGAGTTACTGGGCTAAAGGAAGCCCTCTCCGCGGGGCTGCACACGATGCCCGAGGGGAGGGGCCGTCACCTTCCCAGACTGGCCTGGCCTCAGGAAGAGCCAGGCCTGGTGCTGCCAGAGCCTTTGGCCCAATGGGCAGGGCCTGAGCTGCCCCCTGGACCCTCTCCGGTTGTTGGGACAACCGTCCTCAGGAATTCCGGCCTCCCAGTCTTCCCCTGGGCGAGAAGGGGAGAGAGTTGGCAAGGCCGGCCCCCGGCTGCTCTTCCCACCCCTCCCGGTGCAAGAGCAAGCTGAAGGCTGAATGCCCTACCCCCAGCAGCCTCCAGCTCAGCCCCAGAGGGAGGAATGTGCCAAGACATTCTTCGGGCTTGGTAACCCGAGACGCTATTTTGTTCTCGGTGCCTAAGAAATCACTCTTCTGGCTGAAGGACCCTGGTGGACGGACTGCTTTTAAATCAGGGGAATGGGCAGCCGATGTCCTTGATTCGGGTAAGGAAAAAGCCACGACAAATGCGAAAGCACCGACACACACGCACTTAAGGAGGGGAATTTCTTTCCGCGATTTGTTTGTTTGTTTGTTTGTTTGTCTGTTCCACAGCACTGATCAGCCATGGAGAGGCAGCTACCTCAGGCTGTAGCGCCCCCACCGCAGCTCCCTGAAGAAGCCTGGCCCTTTCTGGTTCGGGGTTTTCCTCCTCCTTACAGTGGCACCCTCTCGCTCCCGCCTGCCCGCCTCTCAAATCCCACCATGGAGTCAGGGGGCGGAAGGAGCGAGAGGCCCAGGAGTCTGCAATCACATCTGAGCCCCGGCAGGGGCCTGGGAGGGCATGTCATGGACCCTCTTTCTCTCACCACGAAGTGCATGCACCTCAGAGAGCTCACCCACGTTGCCTGAGGCCACCCAGCTGGCCTAGAGGACAGAAATCCCTACCAGGGTGTGCAGGAGAGGAATTCCAGAGTGCCACCAGGGGGGTGCCACCCAGGGATGCCTTCTGCTCAGCTTTTCCCCAATGCCTCCAAAGCTGGCCCACCACCACGGCGACCCCAGGGTACCCCAGCGCCCCAAGCTCAGGGGCTCCACACAGTCCAGTGCAGGAGACATGACCAGGAAGTACAAAGCCAATGACTTGCAAGGTGAAGAAGAGAGCAGCTCCGACAAGCACTAGTCTGGTTGTAGTCCCTCTCCAGTGCCTGCCAATCTGCCTAAAAACAAAGGTGTGCAGGCCTGTGGCCGCGGGCAGGCCACAGTGTCGAGCTGCATATAACGGCACGGGGTTGGGTTTTTCCTCCCCTGTATTTTTAAGGATCCTTTCTATTTGTGGCAATAGGTATTACTCATTTTTCATTTGTGAAAGTGGTTCATCGCTTCTCAGCCTTTTGGCTAAGATCAAGTAAAAGTGGTTAAAAACATCTCGAATTCTGTTGATTTGAAATCAAGTATTAAATAAGCAATAGCACAAGTGGGTGTGGCAAAAAGTAGCAAAGGCGGCCCACGTAGTACTAACATTTGGGAAACTGTGCTCCAGTCAAGGTAGTTTTCCACGATGCTACACTGCCTGCCCTCCCCCAAGGGTCAAGAACTCCTGTGGCTTGAGAAGCTTCCTACAGCTGTTCGATCCGCTCTGAGCCCCAGAAAAGTCTGCAGGTGCACGAGGCAGAGTGCGCTGGAAGCGGTAGCCGTGAGGCTGCCTGTCCACCTCCGACGTCCAACTGCTGCTAACAGCACACGTGCCTCCGTGGGCTGCCGGGCCCCAACGGTGGGGAGGACATGGAGGCCTGGACTTGTGTCTGTTCTAAGAGAGGACAAGGGGCTGCCCAGGTCACCAGCACAGTCACAGAGTCCCTGGGACAACTGACCCTGAGGGGGGTGGGGGAGCAGAGTGACCCAGAACATGTTTGGAGGTTAGAACTTTGGAGCTGGTACAGAACTGGGCATATGACAGGGTCATGGAAGGATCAAAATGTGCAAATCACACCTCAGGGCCTCAAACGTTCTATTGTTTGAAAACGGGGGTCGAACTCTGATCTTCTATGTCCTTTCCAAATTTTAAGAGTTCCATTAATACTCCTTCCCTTCCAAGCAAACCATTAGTCTCACAAAGAGGGAAACTGAGGCTCAGAGGTAAAGGCAGCTTGCCCAAGGGTTGCTTTCTAGCATTAAGAGTTTCTCTTCCAGGTTACCTGAGTGAGACAGTCATCATGGTACCGAGCACAGAGTAACCCAGTAAATGCTGAATGAATGAACTCAAGCGCTCACAGTAACTCCTGGGAATCTCAATTCACATCTTTCTGGGTTTTCTTTTTCTTACCCCTCACCTTGCTACACACCCATCCCGGACTTCTGGGACCTCTATCCCAACCCCGCAGAAGGGTCCAAAAAGTTCACCTCCATTGCTTTCTAGGCACCTGATGCCCAAGGTCACAGTCACCGCGTGAAAAGTCCACATTCCGAAGACATTGGCCGCCGTCCGCAAGAGCAGAGGACCAACAAAGCGACCCCAGAGGGTGGTCCTCCCTTCCCACCCACACATCCATGGGGAGGGAGTGCATGTATGCAAAGAAATCCCAAGCAGTGGGAAACCCTGACCAAGTCTGGAAGCTAAGAGCCACACCATCCATCTCAGATGCCACCTTCCTCAGCAAAACACATAAAACACAAAATAAAAATCCCATGCTACCGCCGGCGTGGTGGCCACCAAGGTCAGCACTGGTGCAGAGCAGAGGAGCCCGGTCCCCAGGGAAAGGAAAGAAGGAGACAGAGGCGAAGGGCTGGGCTTTGTCAGAGGCCTGCCCGCCCCCCCCCCCGTCCCCCCCCTTACACCCTAACGGCTTCCAAGTTGCTCTGCGATTCCTGGAGAACCAGTCTCCCAGGAGCCCTCCCCAGGAGCCCTCCTTTCCTTCCCACTCCCGCCTCCAGCCCCACGCCCCCGGCGGCTCCCATACTCTCCTCAGAGCCTCCGAGTCACCTGTCAAAAGTCACACTCCAGGCTGCCTTTCTCTCCGCGCAGTGTCCCCTCCCTCCAGCAGTCCCCCAGTGAATCTGGGGCCCTAACCATCCCCTCTGCTCACCCCTCCTCCCCCAGCTGGGGAAAGCCTCCCCAGGAAGCCCCAGCACCACTCCGCTGGGCCGCTGCCCCCCACCCCCACCCCGCCCGCGCCTGACTTCTCCTAAAGAAGCTAAATTGAGTAATGATGTTGCTGTTAGCCGAAGGGGCGGGGGCGGGGCTAGAGCTTAAGGTCAAAACTCTGGGCAGGTGCCGGCTGGGGCCTAAGTCCTCCCTGTAGGGACGACAGAGGGGGCAGCCTGGGACACCACAGCGGCCATCCCCTCCTCCCAGCAGCGCTCGGGGGCAGGAGCAGCGCTCTGGGGCAGGTGGGGGGTGGGGTGGGGTGGGGGGTCAAACTGAAGACTGCTCCAGAGGCTGGCAGACCTTCCCCTCACGTCCTGCCCAGTCCCGGACAGTGGTCCCTGGGACAGAAGGTGGCCCGGGTGGGGAGGTGGGGGCCTCCCGGGGTCCTACCTGTCCCGCGGGTCGATCCAGCTGGTGGTGCGGCTCGTGTGGTCTATGTAGTAGACCTTGCCGTCGAAGTCGCGCGCCTCCTCCCAGCCCTCCGGCAGGGGAAGCTCCGGCCGGGGCATCTTCCCAAGCGCGGCCCGCGCTCCCCCATGCAGCTCCCGGCAGCCACGGGGGCTCCCGGCTCAGAGGCTGAGGCCGGCTGCACCCAGCCCGGGCGGCAGCCGAGGCACCATAATGTGGGGGGTGGGGGGCGCCCGTGGACTGGGGGCCCTAGCGAGCGCCGGCCGAGGTGGCGCGCCTGTCCATGCGGCCCTGCGGCCCCGCAGCCCCGGCCCGGCGCCGCCCGCTCCTCCCGCCGCTCACGCTGCCATGTGCGCCCACAGCCGCGCGGTGCGGGCCCGGGTGCGCGCCGGGCCGGCGGGACAGAACGAGCCGAGCGCCGCCGCCGCCTGCCCTCCTCCGCCGCGCCGCGCGCTGCGCCCTCCACGCCGCCGCCGCCGCCGCCTCTTCCTCCGCTCAGCCGGGTGCCGTCCTTCCTCTCCGCCCCGCCGGGCTGCGCTCGCTCGCTCGCTCGCTCGCTCGGCGTCCTCTGCCTCCGCCAGGTGCGGCCAGGGCGGTGCAGGTAACCGCGCTGCCCCGGAAACGGGAGGCGGGGCGCCGGGCGCCTGGGTTCCCAGGTCTCCTCCCCACGCCCAGCGCCGCGAGGGCGGGTCCTCGGGCCCGAGACGCGCCCCCTCGTGGGACAGTCCGAACCGCCCGCCCCTGCGCGGCCCATGGCCGGGCGAGGGGAGGCCGCCCCTTACCTGGGCCCGGGACCCAGCCTGCGGCCCCAGGAGGCTAAAGCAGGACCCGCGCTGCCTCCTGCTTCCCAGCGCTCCTGGCTCTCTCACCCCGAGTGTCCGGGCTCTGGGCGCAGGTGGCCCAGAGCTTACAACTCGCTTCTCTGTTAGGTAGAATCAGGAATCGGACAAGAAGTGGTTAAATGGAAACATTCTTGCAAATCGGGGAACATAAGTTTCCCGGGATCTCTGATCCCTTCCCCCAGCACACGCACCATCTGTCTCCCTCTTATTCCATTCTTCTCCGCATGGCGTTTCACCCACCCCCCACCCCACCCCACCCCCACCCTCGTATTTGCAAAGGCTGCTGGTTCTCTTCTGGGTCCATAAAATGAGGTGCACTACGAATCCCTTCCCCTGGAGGACTTCCAGAGGGTGTCAGGGTGAGCACTTCGTGAAAGTAACAGTAATGATGTCACTACGCCGAGTGCTTCACCTATCCCAGGCTAACAACATGCCTTCTCTCCCGCCACGCCTTGAGGTAGGGATGCTGTGGGTTTGAGGGAAGGGGGTTAGGAAGAGGAGTAAAGAAAGCAAAGCACAATTCCATCTTGAAAAAAATGAGAAGAAATTTAAAAATCAGACCCAGTATTTATTGACAAATGAAGAATGTGTCATCAAGTACAAAAAAGAAAGAAAAAAGAAGGTAGCACGACTGAGTCGATGATCCACCAACTTGTCTGCGTTTCCTGAGTGTGTTCAGCCTTTTTGCCTCATTGTCCCCTGGATTTGCGTCAGGAAGCTGGACTGGAGGGTGGCGTGTCCTCTTGGCCAAGCCCGGCCGACCCCCTGAGGAGCCAGCATCCTGAGCTGCGTGGGTCCAGGTGTGCCCAGCAAGGGCAGGACTCCCCTGTTTGTGGTCTGAACCCCTCTCACTGAACAAGACTTGCCCTGGCAGCTCCTCACCTCCAAGGACCTCCTGCAAAGTCCATTACTTCCCTGCAGCCAGGCCTGTGAGCTCAGCATTTGGCCCATCCTCCCCTCCTGCATTCCACACATACCGCACACAAAGGTCCAGAAAAGTGGACCTCAGACTGGCAACCAACACCCCAAAGTAGGAGTTCCCCATCCTTTCCTGGGGCATTCCCACAGCCCTCTCTCTACACGTCCTCGGCTCGGGCCAAGCCTTCACTATGTAAAAACCTCCCACTGCGATTAGGGCAGGAGCTCCAAGGTGAAGTCAGCATGGCGTTACACAAGATCTCATTTAATTCTCACAACAACTCTCTAGAGTAGGGAATACTATGGATTATACCCATTTCCCTGATGGGAAAACTGAGGCTCCAAGATGCTGTCCGGTTGGCCAGGGACACAGAGCGAGGCAGCAAGCATACCCCTGTGAAATGGGAATAGATGAAGTATTTTCTGCTCCCAACATGAGCCCATGTCCTTCCGCTTCCTGAAAACTGTATGTGGTTGCTTGTGATAAACCCAGTTACTGATTTTATTTTTGTCTTGTTTTGCAACTAAGCCTCCCCCACTGGTTGGTGTTGGTTGTGAAGGGAAAACACCTTCTAAAATGCCACATCCAACTTGCGTTTTTAGCCCAGGTGCCTAAGCCCCGGCTTTTTCCAAATGGCTTGTTCCTTTGGACCTTTAGAGCTCAGCTGCTGAGCAGGAACGTGAGACCAAAGCAGGAATTCAGTCCTTAAAGCCTTGTCTGTCCACCCTTCTTACCTTCAGCCCCCCACCCCCTCCCCAAGCAAGAGTCCCAGGTTATCTTCCAGAAGCTCCAGGCGGGGTGAGGTAATGAAACATGACTGCCCGCCCCAGGTGATGGCCGGTGAATCATCCCCAGGCATTCTTCAAGGCTGAGGACAAACGTGAAAGGGATTAAGGGTAAAACTGGCCCAGCCACGTGATAGAGCGCCTTGGACGCTACTCTACAGGTGACTGAGCTGCAGGAATCCGATCTGAAGGCAAGACGCCCCGCCTCTCCCGGCCTCCCTCCCGGGGCCACGTCGGGCTGCCCAGGAGTGGACTTGGAGGGGACGGGCGCGGCCAGCACGGGAGCCGAGCAGGAGTGACCACACGCCACACCTCTCTTCATTTGCTCTCACGTCCAGTTGGGCCACTGGAGACACCTGTGCCTGGGACACATTATCTTATTAAAAAAGATGCCCGCTGAGGTCCTTTACCCCACAGCAACAACAAAGACAGGCCAGTCTCCACACATGTGATTCCGAGACCGTCACAGCACCAGGGGAACGTGTGTCATGAAGATGAGGAGGAGAAATAAAGCTTTCATAGAAAGGGAGCAGGCATGTCAGCAGCCTTCGGGGAAGTGGAGGCTGAAATCTCTGCCCAGTTTCCTTCCCACTCCATGACTTTTCCTCCCTAGCTCATGCGATCCCTCAGAGGGAGCCAGTAACGTCCCCTTTCTTCAGTCATGTACTAGTCGAAATTCGTAATTGGGCCCATAGACTGTTTTTTCTATGATGGGAAAACATGTCCTAAGCCAGGAAAAATTAGGGTGCAAGAAGCATGAGCGATGAGGCAGAAGGGGACAGTCTCTTATTTCTGGGTCCTCAGGGCTTGAAAATGAACAGAAGTAAGTCCAGCATTGCCTCCTTATTTTCCAAAGGAGATGGAATTTCTGTGAATAATGGCCCGTTGCTCGGGTTCTCATCGGTCCCGTTTTACAGATGTGCAACCCAGACTGCGAGGCGAAGTGACTTTCCCATGGTCACGTCATAGAGCAAGGATTCCCGCTGAACTCCCGCAGGGTTTCACTTCTGAACTCACAGCAACGTGAACTTGGGCTTCCATGTGGATGGCATACCTACCTGGAGTGGTGGGAAGGGGCATAGCTGTGTTTACAAGGAGACAGCAGCGTTCAAGTGCGTGTTCTGAATTCCAAACTGAAGATAGACTAACCTGCGTTTTGATCTCTACCACCCAGTGCTGCCAAGAAGACCCACCTGGGGGTTAGCTCGCAGGGCATGTAGTAGGCGGCGCGGTCTCGTGACCGAGAGGGCACTTTTCTCCCGGAGCGGCCTGCCTCCCCTCTGTCCCATCCCACCCTTTTCCTTGCTGGTTCAATTCATTAAGTGAACTGGATTCCCCCTGGCTAGGAGGCAACCTGGGGCTGCAGGAGAGGTATCGACTCTCGCGTCCACGAATCCTCTGGGCGCCCAGGACTGGGAGCTGTTGTGTCTTTCACCAACGAGGAAATGAATTATGCGCTGAAGGAGGTGGCGTGAGATCTCGGTTTCAAGGGCGGGGGTGTGGGTAGGTGAAAGAAAGAGTGTGAGCAGAGGCAGGGAGTTCCTGCCCAGCGTGCTTTCCTCCACCCCCACCCCAGCACCCCCTGGTGGGAACGGGGGTGGGGTTCGGGAAGCAGCAGGCTGGCTGAAAGAAGCTTGAATCCGGGTATTTATAGAGCTCTACAAAGCGTGCATCGCCATGGTACCCAGGCACTTAAATTAAACTCCAGCCCCACTGCTTAGAGACTGCGGGAATGAACGGCTCTTTACCTGTCCACTGCCCCTGGTTTGATGGCTCCTTCTCAGAATTTTCGATGAGCATCTGAGTGGATTTTACAAGATACCAGCAAGAAAGGTGTAGGGCTGGGGTTTCAACCCAGATAAGTTGCCTCAACAGGGTGGTTGGGTGGAGTAGTGAAAAATACATGAGCAGAAAAAAAAAAACTTGGGCATGAAACTCGGCTCTGCATCTTGGTGGATGCGTGCGCTTGCGCATTAGACTGGACCTCTTTGAGCCTGTTTCTTTGTCAAATGGGGCGACACTGCCCGCCTCACTGTCAACTAGTGACGACTAAATAAGATGATGTAAATGCAGGGCTAGCTCAGCTCTTGAACACAGGTGCTCTTGCAAAGGTGGATCTCGTCCCTTCTCAGCTCTTCATGAATTCAGCAAGGCTCTTGTCTGTCAACTGTGTACCAGACAACGGGTCAAGCACTAAGACACTGGGAACGTTTCTGGTCTCACGGGGCTTACCGTTTAGGAGATACACAATGGACAAGACAACAAGGGAATAAATAATGGCCCACTGTGGTCGACAGCAGGAAGCAAACAGAGTGCGATGACAAAAGTCCATGGGCTGGGGTCTACCTTAGGGCCTGAGAGGAAGTCCTTTCAGAGGAAGTGACATTTAAGCCAAAACTTGAAGTTGCCAAAGATGCATTTTGCAGGCTAAGGGAGCAGCTTATAGAAAGATGCCAAAGACCAGAAGAGCCCTGTTTCCATTCCATGGGGTGGGGGGTCCCAGCTAGGAGGTGGTCACCCTAAAATCTTGCAAGGTTCTCTGATCCCAAACACATGGTTTCCTACACTGTCATTGATCCGGGCTGATCAGTCTTGAAACTTACATAATTTCATTAACCAATGTCACGCCAGTAAATTTAATAAAACAAATAAAAGATTATATACCACGTTTTAAAATAAAGGACTTTAATCACGTGTCTTGGCGTGGATTTCTTAGGTTTATCTTATTCGGGGTTCACTCAGCTTCTTTAATCTGTAGTTTGACGATTCCTGTCCAAGTTAGGAAGTTTGCAGGCATTATTTCCAAGACCTTTTCGAGTCCCACCCTCTTTCTCCTTTATTTCTGGGACTCCGGTGTTTGATGACGGTCCCTCAGGTCCCTGGGGCTCTGTTCCTTTTTTTCTTCCCATCTGTTTTCTCTGTGATTCAGAGTACGTCATGCCCCTGGTTCTGTCTCCCAGCTCATGGATCCTTTCCTCTGCTCTCTCCTGTCTGCCCTTGAACCCATCCACTGAGCCTTTTCGTTTCAGCTGTTAACATTTTTCAGTTCTAACATTTCCATTTGGTTCTCCCTTATGTCACTTATTTCTTTGCTGAGGCTTTCTGTGTTTTCATTTGTGTCAAGTGTGTGGATGATGGCTTATGGAAGCGTTTTTATCATGGCTGCTTGAAAATCATTGAATAATTCTAACACCCGTCATTTTTCTGTTGGCGTCTATTGTCTATTTTTTCACTCAGTTTGAGATCTTCCTGGTGCTAGGTTTGACAAATGACTTTTGACTGAGATCTGGACATTTTTTGTGTGGTATTCTGAAACTCTTATCTAAATGGTTTTAGCAGGATTTCTCTGATACCATTGCAGCAGAGGACTAGGGGGCACGAGGTAGCACCTCGTTCCTTCCAGGAGGCAGAAGTGTAAGTTCTCACTTGGCCTTATTGAAACCTGCGGGGGTCCTCACTGTCCTCTGACACCACCCCAGAGGAGTGTGGAGGCAACTGCCTCATCACAGCCTCCTGAGGGTGCAGGTTTGGGGTCCCTACCACTGGTGTGTGTGAAAATGGGGACAGTTTCTTTCTGTGGTAGTTAGCTGGAGCAGGTGGTTATTGTCTGTAAGTTTTCTGTTTGCTGGTCTGCCCCTTTCCCGGTCCTTTGATTAGAGAGAGCAGGCTTTTTGGACATTGTTTTTGTTTGTTTGTGTTTTGTCTGGCCCCATTGATGCTCCTGGGTTTTGCGTTTCTCTAGCACTTGATCTGGGATATGGGAAGCAAAGAGACAATCCGAGGAACTCAAACTCATCACCCTGTCTTTCCTCAGGTCCTGAGGCCTCTGGCCATCTGCCTCCTTTTCTGCAGAGTCTTCTTATCCTTGTTTAATGTATTTATTTATTTATTTTTAATGTGCGTGTAGTTCCCTGGCTGGGAATCGAACCCAGGCCACAGCGTTGACAGCGCCGAAGCCTAGCCACTACACCACCAGGGAGCTCCCTCTTGTTTTACCTATGATGTCCCAAATTCTTGGTTTTCTTTAGTGCGAGGACCAGGAAATTAGGCCTATTCCATCTTCCTGGAAGCAGCAATTCCCTGCTTACTCTGAGCCAACTAAACTCCATGTGTCTGAGGTGGGACTCGCCCCTTCGCTCCAGCCAGCTCTGTCCTCCTGGTCCTGCCTGCCCATCTTCACCTACGGCCCCTGCAGTTAGCCAGGCAGGAGACGGAGGCTCCTGCCCTCAGGGCCTCCCCTCAGTCACGTCCATCTTTTTGACCTAGGCCCCAGCGCAGGCCCTTTTGTCCAATTCTTGTCATTTCGATGTCTTAACTGATCTCCTAACTTGCATTCTCACCCTCTGTTACACCTTCTCATCGTGCTGAAGCCTTGCCCACGGGGCCACTCAAACGCAAAAGCGGCCTGAGAGCAAATACGGGTGGGAGATGTTGGCTTTGAAAAAGTAAAACGGTGTCCTTCCTGCAGGACTTCTCAGAGCTCTCGCTGGACCTGCATCCATGGTGAGTAGCCAAGAAAACAAAACAGAATCCAGAATCGCCCACACGTATGTGGCTGAAATCTCCTTTTTCTTCCAGAGGCATCTCTGGAATAGACACCTGAAAGAGGCGTTGGCTCTTTCTGCCAATCACCAGACGATAAATGTTGTCAGCTTTCCGAGCCATCTGGCCTCTGTTGAAACCCCTGACCCCTTCCATTATAGCTGAATGCACCCAGAG
Source organism: Lyroderma lyra (assembly GCA_004026885.1). Lineage (NCBI taxonomy): Eukaryota > Metazoa > Chordata > Mammalia > Chiroptera > Megadermatidae > Lyroderma > Lyroderma lyra. The sequence continues at coordinate 40,206 of PVJL010006393.1, read as the reverse complement.
ACGATGCGCAAACAGGTGGGCGTGGCTGTGTGCCAATAAAACTTTATTTACGAAACAGACCACGGGCCCTCGGGTTTTAGTTTCCCTCCCACTGTCATTAAAACATCATTGTAATTACAGAGACCTGCATGTCAGCCTAGATTTCTCCCTTTTCCTTGCATTCTATCTGCGAGAGCCTTGGAGCCTACCTCCAGGATATGTATTATACCTGTTCCCACCTGTGCCCATACAGCTTCCCAGCTGGCTCCCACCTGCCGCGTCATCCTTGCAGGGGACCAGGACGTCTGACCATGTCATAGCCCTCAATGGGACTTCACTGGTCCTAGGCGTAAGTCCAAGCACCTCACCGCGTGTTGGAAGGTCCAGTGTGGGCTGGCCGAAGTCCACCTTGCTCGTGTCGCTTTGACGCCTCGTCCCCTCACACTGCACTTGAGCTTGTGTGTGTGGTTTGTGCACGTTTGACTCTTTGGACCTTCGCACGGGCCGGCTCTCCTGTCACATGTGCTTCTCTGTCTTCCGCTGGGGCATTCCCCCTCAGCTTCCGGGTTCTTCCCTCACTGTCCAAGGTCGGATTATGTGCCCTTCCATCTACTTTATCCTTGAGCAATCTGGCATCATTGTTTTGTTTATTTTTGTGTGTTTCTTTCCCCCCAACTAGACATTAAGCCCTGTGAGGGCAGGGTGGGGTCCTTTGTCTTTGCTCCCCCCCCCCCCCCACATCACTGGTGCCTGAGGGCCCGGCACAGACTGCAGGGGCCACACCCCAATCGGGGCCTAAGACACCCTGACATCACGTTTTATAAAACCCCTTTTCCTCCTTGTTGGGAGCAGATGGCATTAATCTGTTGGAATAATTAGGAGCCCATATGTCTCTCTAAGAAATAATTTGCCCATCTGCGGGGAGGAAGGACAATTATGCAGCACCCACGGGGTCCTTCGGGAAGTATTTTTCTTCTGGGTTTGGTGCGAAGGGTCTCTGTCAAAGTCTTTATTCTGAGAACTCCTTATCTTTCTTTACAGAGCCCAAAACAGTGTGTGATCCATGAGTATATTCTGGATTACTTAAGGAAAAGCTACAGAAAACCTTCTTGGGACAACTGGGGACACGTTACTATGGAATACATTGTAGACAGCATAATTGTGTCCGTGTGGAGGATCTCGGGGGCGAGACTGGCTGTGCGCTTATGCAGGAGATGAATCCCGTTCTCAGACGGTATCCGCTGACGCATTTAGAAGTGTCACCACGTCTACGTCTGGCTTTCAAACTGCTCGGTGACCATTTGAGCATTTCACAGTCAGAGACAGAGAGAATGCAAATGTGGCAAAAAATGTTAGCAACTGGCAAATAACAACAACAATGGTTTTGTATTTTATATTTTTTCAACGCTCATCCTTCACGGGGCATGGCGTCTGTGGTGGAGCTCACCTCAGTAAACACTGGCAGAACTGTCACAACAGGTTGTCTTAAGATGTGCATTGAATTGCTTAAGATCAGATGTACTGACTTCCTGCCTGTGAGCTTCTGGTATTGGGCTTGGAGCAGCTTTATAACCAAGAAGCAAACAGCCATCTATCTCCCTTTGGGTGAGCCATATGGCTGGAGTTCCACGTGTATGTAATACAGCTTAACATTTTACAGTGAAAGCACAGAAAACAAACAAACTATAAGAGAGGGGAGAAATGTGCCCACTAGATTCCAAAAAAGGGAAAACCACTTAGGGTTGGATGGCACCACGAGTCACAGTTTCTGGCCTGATCCAGAATAACAAGGGCGGTGACTCTCTCTGGTTCCTCCTCCTGCACAGCTCTCTAGGCGTCCCTGCAAGAGCTGAGCTGCGGGTGGCAGGTGCCCCCTCTGATGACCACCCCATTGTTCAGCTTAAGGACCAAACTGGCCTGGAAGGCTGAAGGGATTGGTGGGCATGTGGAGTCCCTTCCCTGGTGTCTGAGGTGGCACTTCCCGTGTCCAGGGCTGATTCCAGCCTCGAAATGTAAGTAACCCTGGGCATTCAGACCCGCTGACATCCAGACGCAGGCCGCAGAGTGGCTGTTCTGACATAACCACCGCCACCGCTGGGAATACAGAAGACTCTACCCACACATGAGATCTTGCAACCGGGTGCTTGGTGAAGCTCTAGATCAGTCTAAATGGAGGTTGGTATTACTGTTATTCTAAGGGTCCGAGGACCAAGAAGCCCCTCCCCTCCACAGGTGCTCCAGCTTAGCTCCCGGGCCTCAGAAGAGAAACTAACTTCCAATCAGCAAGTTAACAAGTAACATGGTTGCCCGTGTGAGGGGGGCAAGGTTCATGGGTGTGCTATCAGTGAGGGCCGAGGTCGGGCAGGGGAGCTGCTGGGGGAGGTGGGAGGTGAGGTCTGCCTCCATCTGGAAGCACAGACACAGTCCACTGCCTGGGGTTTGTGCAGCAGAGCACCCCCCCGCCCCCATGGCGGGGTAGGAACTCCCTTCTGCCAGGTGGTGGGGAGCCCTCCATCTGTGAGGTATTCCCCAAAGCATGAGTAGGGCTCACGTCACCCATGGAGCTTCTGAGCCAGAAAGATGGCAAACAGCAAGCCCAGCGAAGCTTGGAGGGCTGAGTGGACGCGTGTGCCCTGTGAACTCCGGAGGGTTACGCAGGGGCAGTGACCAGAGCTCGGGTCCCCCTTCCTCAGCGCCTCCGCTCGCCCGAACCGTGAGCTGAGCTGGGTGCTTCCTGTCTCCATGACGATTTGGGCCCTGGAATGCGGCTGTGTGTCCGGGAGGCGCGGGCTGTGTGCCTGGAGGTAGGGGTGGTGTGCGCAGCTGCAGGCTCAGGTCTCCCCCGTGTAGCCAAGCAGAGCAGGTGGCTGCTGGCCACACCCAGCAAGCAGGTGACATTCTTTTGTCTCCCTCCCCTTGCTGTGCCCTTCAAAAGCGAAGGCTGCCTGGAAATCAGCAGTGCACGCGCACTCACTCACCCCGCACACATGCCCTTCATCATGCTTCTCCCCCAGTCCCCCCCACCCCCCACAGACGAGGGCTGTCCGGAAAATATCCAGCCACGAATGCCTCTGGTTGCCATGTTACATGGCTGCACACTTTCCGTCCGGACAGCCCTTACAGATCACTTAACACCTCACCCTGTAAGCATGCTGTGTGGCCTCTCCCCTGCAGGCCCCAGCACCTCCCCCTGCCCCCGTGGTAGGAACCATGTTGGTGGCTTGTCAGGCCTCCTGGGCAGTGGTCCCTGCGCCCGGCCCTCCAGCCTCCGTGGCCCTTTGTGCTTTCCCTCTTTGTAGGGAGGTGGGCCCTGAGGGGTTGTGCACTGAGTTTCCTGGGAAGCCTATTGCCTGGGTGTTTGTCAGAGACAGTGTCCGGACAACGCCCGGGAGGCAGGGAGGGAGGCAGGCCTGGGGCAGAGGGGAGCTGGGACAAGTTCAGGTGTCACCACCAAGGGAAGCAGCCAGGCCTCTGTGCCCCTGTATCCATGGGTCAGGCCCTGGCCGTGGGCTCCCCTGGGGGCCGTGTGAGCTCGCACAGCGGCTCCTGTCAGAGGCCGTGAAGTGCGTTCTGGCAGCATTCCTGGAGGGACTGGTGCCCCCTGCCGGGGGTGGTCACACGCACCCTGAGAATCTGCAAGAATGTAGATGTTCACTTGATGCTGCCACCAGTTTTTTTTTTTTTTTAATTATTATTTTTTAATGGTGCCAGGCCTGTGTTCTTGATTCTTGGGTGTCAAATTGCTCATAGCCTTGAAGTCAACAGAGAAAGCTTTTAACCCATGGGCATCCATGAGATCTTGCAGCCGAGTGCTTGGTGAAGCTCTAGATCAGTCTAAATGGAGGTTGGTATTACTGTTATTCTAAGGGTCCGAGGACCAAGAAGCCCCTCCCCTCCACAGGTGCTCCTGCTTAGCTCCTGGGCCTCAGAAGAGAAACTAACTTCCAATCAGCAAGTTAACAAGTAACATGGTTGTTACTACTGGTGACCCTCCGGACCCCTGTGTGTCGCTGGCCTCAGGACACTCTGGAGAAAGCCTTCCTGGGAGTAAAGCCACATCCCAAAAGGAGCAGATTTGCAGACATTTCCTGAGCCCCTGGGTCCAGCCGTGTCTGAAGTCAGCCATGCCTTTGGACTCCCCCCGTTTTTGCTCTGAGTTGGGGTTCTCTCACTTACCATCTCAAGTCTCCGTATTGTCATGCCACCTGGGGACAGAGCCAACCTGTGCGTCTTTCTCTCTCGACTCCAGCCCCCTACGTGACAGATGTTCGTGGGGTTGGCTTACAATGGGACGATGCCTTCTGGCCGGAGGCTTGCCTACTTAGAGCAAAATCTGCGTGTGTTCGGCTGAGGTGACCCTAAAATAAGGGGTTGTGGAGGGAGTGGCCTGGGAATGAAAACTGGGAGGGCAGACCGCCTGAGACCCGGGGAGGAACTGACCGCCTCCTGGGAGGGGCCTGCTCCGCGGTGGGACGCCCCCTGGTGGTCACTTCCGATCTCTACGCCTCAGACTCACCTGCTCCTGACTGTCTCACCTGGTGGATGTGAAGTTCAAATACCATCCGTTCATTTAGGTGGAGGCTTTCATGGATGCAGAAGCACAAAGAGATCACGTTCATCGCCCCTGCGTTGGCTCGCCCGGCACACTCCTGCACTCCCAGCCAATAGCTAGCTGCCCAGCACCTTCCCTACAACAGCCTCGGGCACCCAAGCTAAGTCCCTGCGGATTTCATGGGACAGGCTGCCACCTTGTGGCAAAATGCAAAACCACATTTACCGGGAGGACACGACGGCTTGGGAAGGGGGACTTGGGGGCTAGGTGAAGAGACCCCAGCCGGAGCAGCCTTACTTTCAAAGGCCCGCGTCACAGCCAGAGCGCCGGTCTGGCACTGGAGGCGGGCTGGGGCTGCCCGGCTGCCGGCTGCCGCAGTGGGGAGGTGGGGCCGGGCTGTGGGCAGGGTGGGCGGGAACCTTCCTGGGAAGCCCTGACTTGCACCCACCCGAGGGCCGCTGAAGGGAAGCGGCGTTAGACTTCTCCCGGGGTGTGGGCCCTTCCTCCTGGGCGGGTGGGCTGTGGGAGATGTGCTGTTGGAGAGGCCCCCAGATCCTGCTCCGGGCGGAGTGGGCTCCTTATGAGGTTCTTACCTGAGATCAACTCCCTGTCTGGCTTGGCCTCACTGGGCATCTACCCCAAAGAGACACAGCACAGTGGTGCACCCCCTTGCAGCTCCCGCCAAAACGGGACTCGCGCAGGAGGCGAGCCCTCAGCAGAGCGAGGCTGAATGAGCGCAACGCGGGGATGGAATGAACGTGCCGTGTGCGGTGCACGTGGCACGTTCTTGGCGTGTCGTCAGCATCTCTGTGAGTATGAGCTAGTAATGATGTTATTCTACCTGTAGGGTTGGCAGGGAAAAAGAATCCATGGGCGCCACTAGCCCTCTCCTTATGTGGGCGGCCCTTAAGTGAGCAAGTTTTGGGGGTACACACACACACACACAGAAACACCTCACATCTCTCACTGCTGCCCTCCGTCTCCCACCAGCACCTCCCAGACCTGGGACGTGGTAGCAGGGAGCAGCCTGCCTGTCCCAGGAGGGCTGTGGGGACCCATCCACACGTGGGTGGCCCTGAAGTCCTCACTGCGGGCTATCCCCAGCCCAGACCTCTCTGTATCCTGCTCCTGAGCAGGGTGGGGGTGGCAGGTGTAGGCAGAGACCACGCGAGAATTTCGAGCAGTTTGGGGAACACTGAGAGACCTCAAACAACAGCGCCTCCGGAAGTTCAAAGACCAGCTCAGTCCCCGCGTCCTGGCCACGTCCCCTTTCCCCGGCCCAGGTTACCGGTTCCTCCCCTTAAAGCACTTCCACAGAAGACCAGTGTCCACAGGAGTTTTAGAGACTTTATTTATGTATAAACCATTTAAACACTTTGCCATAAATTATCTTTGCCTGTCCCTAGTCTTTGCTTAGCAGCAAATTAAAATTAATATAAAAACTCGATGAACAATTCATACATGTATATTACAAAAAAGTTCTTGTACCAAAGTTCGTATTAGACATTTTTTTTTGTTTTTCTTTTTTTAAACATTTTTTTGTTGTCATTTTTGTGGGTTTTCTTTTTTTTAAAATTTTTTTTTGTTTTGTTTTCTTTCCTCGTGGTGACTGTCATGTGATTGTCTCAGTTTCTGGACCAAACAAACACACTAATAATTTTAAATCTGAAACAGTGATTGTGCCTTGAGGCTATGTATGTACAGGGTGATCTGAAGTGGTGCCCGTTAGCAAAAAGAGTGTCACGATGCCACGTCTCTACTGCAACTGATACCCACGAACTACGGAATCTAAACAGACTACACCCTGTAACTGTGTATTACTGTCCACAATGGAATCTTCAAAGACAAAAGAGTATGAGATTGATCGGTAGTGAGTATAGCCACCGTTCTCCCCTAAATGTTACACTCTGCGCTCCCATCAATTAGCTCAGGCCGGACTACAGCGGGGCCCGAGCGTTAAGTGCTCAACGGTATTATTTCGCTTGGACTTTTGATGAACTTCCTTCTTTTTTTTTTTTTTCCTTTCCCTCGTGTTTTTATTTCTTTTTCTTTAAAAAGTATTTCCAGTGCTCACTCTTTCACTTGTATCCCGCCCCCCGCCCCAGTCGCTACACACAAATCACCCCCGAAGTCATGGTTTAAATGCACCTGTATTTGAAACGAAAACGTCTGTGGTGTCTGTCCGACAAGCAGCCCGGAGGGTTTTCCTCGATCCGTCTGGTGACGCCGGCCGGCAGGGTGTCCGTGTCGCTCACGTGGGAATGAGTGAGGTAAGAGAACAGGAGGCCGCCCCGTCTTCACGTCCTTGTCTGTCGGTCGCTGTGTTTGCGTCGCTTGTGGCGTTTGGTGGGGTTTTTGTTGTCGCTGCTGTTGTTTTTGTTCCTTTTTTGGACATTTTGTTTCTCTTTGCATCTCTCGCTTTTATTTGTCTGTGTAGACCCAGAACAAGCGGGCCGTATGTGAGGGGAACTTGGAACGTGTCGTGTGTTTGTTCATTCACTCGTTTTGTTTTGTTGTCCTCCGAATTTTCAGCCAGGCTTTAGTCTACTTCGGGATGTGGGACGTCTCGCTTGGACAGTAGCATTTGAACTCAAAAAATGTGAGCTTTCTTGCCACTGGAACCCGAAGCAGCCCGGCCTCAGTGCCCCTGTTAGGACGTCTTCTCCTTAGGAGAGGAGAGAACAGTTACTCCCGCTGAGCCATCCAGGCGAGGAATGGCAGTCGACGATTTTGTTACCTCTTTCCCATCTCGTTCTGTCTTAAAAACTGGATGTTACTGCTACTGTCTGCGAGCTCTGGGTACTGCTCCACGGGAAGCACGTAGTACCCCTCGTATCCCTGCACCCGCCCCGAGCTCAGGAGCTGCTGCTTCTCGCCCTCAGTCCACAGGCGGCTGCCCTCTCTCCCGTCCCTGGCCCTCTGCTGCTCCTTGGCCCAGGCCGTGCCCAGGGCCCTCTGCCGCGCCTGGTCCAGCACGCGGGCCTTCTCTTCGTCCAGGGTGTCGGGGGTGAGGCCGTAGCGGATGCTGAGCAGCAGCGTGTTGTACTGGAACTCGATGTTGGTGAACCTTCGAGTCCTGCCGTTGACCAGCAGCGTGGGCTGCGACACGGTCACGTTCACCCCGCTCTCCAGCGCCTTGCGGCCGGTGGTGGTGCCCAGCGTGAGCAGGTCGCCGTCGGCCGAGCCGATCTTCACAAAGTAGTGGGTGTCCTTGCCCTCGATGCTGTAGTGCATCTTGTCCAGGTAGTAGGCGTTGTTCAGCACAGACGCCACCTTGCGGCTGTCCTCGCTGGCGATAGAGGACACGCCCGTGGTCACCCGCCCTTCCTTGATGGCAAACATGATGCCTTTGCCAATGATGGGCGTGGTGGTGGCGAACCAGTGGCCTGCTTTCTCCCGGATGCTGGCGTGGAGCTTTTTAGAAATGACCTGTCCTTCAAGAGCCATGAAGGCCTGATTGTGCCTCTCTGTTGTCTGCTGGACCCCTGTAATGAGCTATGGGCATAAGAAAACACAGAGAGCTGAGACAAGGGGCCGGGCAACCGTGTGCATGGGCTGAGAGACTCATTAAAAAGGCATCGGAAAGAGAAAAACCTGGCAAGAACCAGTCTCACGTCTGCAATGAGATGAGCTACTACAGGCCTACCACTTGGAACTAGGACGGGCTGGCAGGCCCAGTGCTCTGATGGTGTGGCCTGTCCACTTGCGTCTGGGCCACTAACTGAAAGGACGCTGCAGAGGTCTGCCTCCCTGCTGGCACCTGCACCCAGGCCCAGGCCCTTACCACGTCCCTCCGTTGGAGGAGAGAGTCAGTGGGCACTCTGACGTTTTGGCAGCTGCTTTGCATACTTTAGCCACAGGAATAGCCTGACCTGAAGGGCAGGGTGTTTGTCTGAGCAGCTGTGAGTCCTGCTGCGGTGACCCAGACGTCTTTAAAGCCAATGCCTCGGATATTTATTAACTTCCTGGGGTTAAGACCTTGATACTTGAAGTCTGGTTGGCAGCAGAGGACTCATCGGGGCCTGGCCAGGTTGAGAAACAGCATCTCAGACCTCCCTCCAGACCTACAGAGTCAGGAGCTGCATCGTAGCAAGACACCCTTGGGGATGTGTGTACATGTGAATGTTTGAAGAGCACTGGGCTAGACGAGTCTGGACTTGAGGGCCACAGGGATTATCCCTGCTCTCGGAGTCATTTGCTTTGGATTTTCGCCCTGGTTCTGCAGAGGGAGGAAATCACCATTATCGCCTTGGCCTTGAGTTCTCCACTCACAAATTACAACTTGTCTCAATTGGTGGTTGGGGGACAGGCTGTGATAATGGAAGAGGCTGTGTTTGGGACATAATGGCACTTAGATAAATGAGAGAAATGATGGCTATTCATCCACTAGTGACCCCCAAGGGGCAGAACTGAGAGAACACTGTTCTCAATTACCCAGCAGTCCCTTCTTGTCTCTCTCTAGTTACACAGTCTGGACAATTATTCAGGGCAGCTGAGGCCTTCCACATGTCCATAGTGCTGACCACCGGCTCTGCAGCAGGGGTCATCTGAACACTGATGCCCTCCCCTCCCATCCAATTGTGGCTGCGGTCTCAGCTGCCCCCAAATTGAAAACCACCACCATTCGGTCATCACTGAAAGGCCTGAACACAAAGTATGTTATGAACACTCAATCTGTATATATTTGGATCATAAAATGCCTAAGTTTTATGAGGGGTATAAAAATGTTCTCTAATGGGACAGAAACTGTGAACCATAGCTCTATTGCATCCCATGAAAGCCAAAAGGGTTACGATATGACAGGCAGTGCAGATGGTAGGTCGCTGCTAGATTTCTCTGTGCTGTTGTGAATCAAGGAGTGACTCAAGGATAAAAACGGAACAGATCAGGATACCACAATTAAGGTCACAATTGAGGCTGGGAAGAAATACGTGGCAGCAAGGACATTCACTTTCGTGGCCAGTCACGGGATGTCATACACCTTTTATACCCAGCTGCAGTGTTTCCCGCCTCTGCTGGCATACCCTCGGCTCTCATCCGGTTCTGTTTGCAAAGGGGATGGTGACAATCATTCGGGTTCTTGGCAGGAGCCCCCACTTACCTGTCCGTTCTCACTTGCTTGACTCTCTGACAACTCGTAGGGAGGAGGCACGAAATATGTTTTGGCTCTTGGGAAGCCAGGAAGTATGTTGCTGAGCTGAAACCCAAATACCACAAGCCAGCTCTTCACATCTACGGCAGAGACAAAAATAAAGATTCCAGAAATCATCAGGGGTGGAAAGCAATGGAGGGTCTTGGAGAGAGAGCAAGTCAGGATGGGTGGTTGGATGTGGCGTCCCACAGGAGCGGGAGCAAGAGCAAGTCTTCAGGTCCGCGCACAGAGCTTCCGTATGTGGGTTCCGGGAAGCCACCATCCTTCTGAGCCTGGGCAGCTGATAACCCCCCACGTGGTGACCGGAAAGCCAGTGCTGGAGCAAGGCAGGTCTCGTTTCAAATGCCCTCGCTGCCCCTCTCCACACCTCAGGCTCCTCAGACATGAACTGGGTTCACTATCGTACCTAACACGTGGGGTTGTTGTGAGGACTGAAAGAGACCATCCATGTCCAGGGCTCGTCACAGTGCCTGGGACACGGTTGGCTCAGTCAACACGAACTCCTTCACCTGGCAAGTGTGTCAGGGCACAGCTATTACAGACCGGTCAGTGTGCTCAGGAGCTAGGGATGCAGTGATGACCGAGATGGGTGCGTGGTGATTATTAACGCTGCGTGGGGCTTCTGGGCAGGCAGGGCTACACAGCCACGTCACTGGTCTCGTTATATTGACAATGGCTGGACTTTTTCTCAGACAACCCTCGTATGTGGCAAAAGCCACCCTCACTGGCAGAGGTGTGACAGAGGAACGTGCCTGAGAACACGTGTCCGAAGGGGCTAAGTATGGTGTAACGACCTCATCCTGTCCTGGGACTGTCGTGAGGGAGTTAATGTTCACTCTGCTACTACATGTACAGGTGCGTAAGAGCCCTGGGAGCGAATCTGGGATCCAGGGTGCACGCGTGCCTTGGACACAGACTCGTTACAGATGACTGTCAGCCCATTTAACAGTCATTTAAGGATAAGGTTTGAAATTGCCTCAAGACATGCGTCGGCTCCAAGCAGAGAGAAACTTGTGTTTAATCCGGCAACGATCACATATTGATGGAGCAGCTATTTTGTGCAAGGTAAGTGCTGGGGGCTGTGGAGCACAGATTTCCCCACTCTGGATATTCGTGTTCACTTGTCACAGCTGTTTTCCCATATCCGGGTACCACCGGTACCAGTACTCACTCCCTGGCTTCTGAAAAACAAATTTGCCCTTTCCACGGAAGCCAATCCATTTTTAAAAAGAAACTTCATCACCACCATAAATGGGAAAGCAGACTTACTTGATGCAAACAGAAAATAACTGTAAAATTAAAACAAAGGCTACAAAGCAATGCGATTAAACTGAGCCTAATTTTGTTACCCACTCCGGAGGGCTTCTTAGATCTGTTCTCCCGTTAAAAAGGGAGATTAGAAGTGTAAATGAAGTGTTACATGCGTAAGGGGGACCCAGGGGGGGCTGTCTCCTCCTCCACTGACTTGGAAAAATAAAGAGAACTGAGAAGACACTGAGCCTCCCGTCTGTGTTGCCGCATTATCTGGTGTCCGATCTGCAGGCCCAGGAGACGTGGGACACGCGGCCGATTCCCAGAACAGCAAGAGGAGCCTTCGCCTTCAGAAGACTCTCCCCATCCTGGTCCGCCCCCCGTGGGGGCCCCTCCCAAGCACTCCGGCGGGATTATCTGGTGTCTGTCTGGAGTTCAGCAACAGCTCAGGTCATCTCCCCCTTTTAAAGTCTCTAACGTGGCTTGGTTTCCGACGCTAAACCTACTCTGAAGTGTTTACAAGAGTCGCTGGTCGCCTCCGCTATTTGCAGGAGGCACTCCTGGCACCACACCGACGCCCCTCCTCCTCTTGAAGTCACCGGTGTTGTCCGGTGACAGGCTCCGGCAACAATGTGTCAGGAGGGTGTCACTGACAACCCCAGGCACACATGAGCATCTGTCCAGGACCAAGGAATCTCCTGGGGTGCTAACATTGGGTGGGGGGTCAACTGTCTCCCAGTCTGTCTTCTCACTATCCCAGATGCATCAATCATCAATCTATGGCCTGAAAACTACTGAAGAGGGAGCCGCTTCGGAGCCCGTGAGTGGGCGAGGCCGCACTTCCCACCTCCGTTCCCCACTGCTGGCAGCCACAGCTCTGTGGCAGCCTCGGCGTCATGGGGCTCCTGGCGGTACTCTGCCCGCACTCCTCTCCGTCCGCAGCAGCCCTGGGAGCAAGCAGAAGCGCGTCGGGCCCCAGCAGCTGCCACTAGCACTCCGAGAACTCTTCCCCAACAGCAGACACTCTCCTGAGCACGACAGAGGAGGTTCTGTTCTTTGTGATCCTCCCGACTACGACTTAGTGACCTCTTGAGCTGAAATTGTGAGCAGCAAGTTCAACCACGCTGCTCGGCTCCTGAGTGGTTAAGACTCACGTAGATGGAGTTCACGGATGAGCCAACAGGCGGACAGCGGAGAGTGGGCTGGTGTTCGCTGCTAGGACCCCCCTCTCCAGGGGCCATCCTGTCTGGGGTGGGCAGCAGGTGTGGGCTCGTTCCTGGTCCTGTCCCTCCTGTCCTGGGGCCCCCAGGACTTCAGTTCTGACCAGCCATCAGCCCCCAGACACGTGGCTTCTCTAACACCACCTTTTATGTCAGACTCTTTCTAGTGGTTTCTGGATTCAATTTTGTGGGACTTGGTTCACCCTGCTTTAATTCCTATTTATTGAGTCTCCATAAAGCACAGGAATGAGGAAAGCCATCTTGGCATTCAGAAAACTCTGCTAGGTTTTTGTTTTCCTTTTGCCTTTTTCAGAAGAAGCAGGGAAGCAGCTGAGGGGGTCAGTGAGGTTGGCTGGACTCTGGGGAGGACTTTGTTTGGGTCTTGGCAGCTGTGACTATCTGTTTCCCTCATGTGGAGGGCTTTTTAAAACCCGCCTCTGGCTGACGTGTCCCTAAGGTACCCAGTGCCAAGCGGGGCTTTGGGACATACTCTTATGGCTGAGAGAGGCCTGGCCGTCTTCCCCATCACTCGGCTTCCTCGGTCTGAGCCCTCTCCCTCCCCCACTTCGTAAAGGTCTCTGCTCAACTGTCACCTCCTCTGTGAATACCCTAAATGAAGGAGACACTGCTATCACTCTCTGTTGAACCCCTCACCCTATTTTATTGATCTTTATAGCACTTAACATTATCGGAAGCTACACATATACGTGTGTGTGTGTGTGTGTGTGTGTGTGTGTGTGTGTGTGTGTGTTTCTGAGAGGTCTTTTAATTTGGAGCTGCAGTGAATTGTGGGAGAAAAGTCAGGTTAAGCCATAGGGAAGAGAGAAAGTCCTAGAAAGGAGCATGGAGGTGCATGTACGAGGTATAACAGGGAGAACAGGGGGAACAATGCAGCCACAGCTCCTGGGCTCAAAAGGTACCAGCTGTTTCGATTGTACAGGGGTACTGGGCTCAACTTCAAAGGGTCTGAACTTGTCAACGAGGCATGGCATGCGCATGAACGTTAAGGTCACCTATTTCCTTCTGCAGCATGGTACACCGAGGGTGGCACTGTGCTCCAGGGGGCTGCCACTTCCTCTCCTATCTTGGGGATGGACACGTGACTCCTGGTCACCTGAGGGTTGGGGTCCTTTAGGCTTAATGCCTCCCTGGCCCATAGCCAAGAGCTGTGAGTTTCTTGGAACTTGGGGGGCTTGGAATTGGGGTCCTCATGGTGTTCCTCTGCAATGATGGGAAGGTGAGATGATCCTGGCTTCCTTGCTGGAAATTGGTCTCTTTGGATTTCCATCCGTCCATCCACCCACTCACCATCCATCCAGATTTCCCTGCTTTTTTTCCTGAGGGACTTAATCTTCACTGAGTCTCTAGTACTTAGTATATGTTAGGGTGTTGGATGCTATGCAAATATTGGTTGAATGGGCGATGGGTGGGTGAATAGATGGATGTACGTGGATGGATAGGGACCCTCATTTCACTAATTTATCATTTATCATGAGGAAGTAGATCATTTGCTCTCCTTGACCTCTCTATCCATACCACTCTCAAAGCTTGCTACGTTCACCTGACTTTTTCTTTGTTTCAGTCTTTATCTCGCCCCTGCCAACCAAGATCCCCTCCATCAGGCCCATGTGAGATGACTCAAATCGTAAGTCATCTACGTACACACACACACACACACACACACACACACACACACACATAGCCTTGAAAGAAGGGTGTTTGTCTTGTTCACCGCACCCCCACAAATGCTCGGTGAGTGAGTAACAGACCAGATCCCAATAAGGGGGCACAGACGTAACCAAGCTTTGCATCACTGTTGGTTACTTGTACGTACATCGTGCTGGCCTGGTGGCGACGTCAGGGAGTGGGTCCCTGTCATGTCAGCACCTATGCTAACTCGCTGCTTTCCTAGTAACGACAATGTCGCTAACGTGAGCAGATACCCTTTTTGTGAATGTTCCCTACGTGCCAGACACTAGGTTTTACCCTCTTATGGTTACTGACTCCTCAAGATCACTGTGTGGGGTGGTTTTATTTATTTATTTACTTTTTATTTTGGTTGGTTCCCTGAGCGGGGATCGAACCCAGGTACAGAGAGCGCTGAAGCCTTGCCACTGCACCTCCAGGGAACCCCGCTGTGTGGTGGTTTTATGAGTGTCCTTTCACAGAGAAGGAAACTACAGCTCAGAGAGACTGGACAACCAGCCACGGCCCATTGGCTTATAAATGAAAGAAAGAGAATTTGAACCAACTGTTTCTGACACCAGAGTCCCATTCTTTCCACCAACGTAAGGCTGTTTTCATCTGCTGGGGTAGGAAGGGCTCTTATACAAGTTATTTCACCTGAGTGGACTTGCAAATGGTCAGGGCACCTTCAAACAGACTTGGCGAGTGCTCTGCATGGCTGTTATTCAACTGTTCTAGATACTGCACCACCTCGTGCTCGTAGCTTCCCAGGATTCTAACCTAGTATAAGAAGGCCTTCTGAAGTTCCCCACAGGGGACCAGGACAACCGCCCCACAGAGGTCACTGCCCCAGGGAGCTGAGTCCTCCTCACCTGTCACGTAGTTCTTCAGGTCCAGCTCGTTGCTGAGCGGGTTGTTGCTCTTGAACATATAGAGGTTGAAGGGGGCTGGTTCCTTGCCCACGTTTTTCCACATGGTGTAGTCTGGAGAGGTCCAGCGTCCTGCTAGCACGTCATAATCACGTTGCGTGAAATGGACCAGCTTGGTCAGGGGATCGTAGAGACCCCCGTGGAAGCCAATGACCATCTGGAAGTCGGGGTTGGAGTCATAATAAATCTCCCCATAGGCCGTGTACTGCAACTGTTTGATCATGAGACCGTTGATGCTGAACACGGCCAGGGGCGTCCCTGTGTTGTCCGAGGCAACGTAGTACTCCTCCCCACTGCTGCTCTCCATGGCAAAGAGGTGGCCCTGGAGGTCGTAGTAGAGCGAGGTGATCTCCGAGTTGGAGTGATTATAGACGTGGGTGATGCGGGTCGGGTTGTGGAGGTCGGAGTAGAAATACTGCAGGTGGTGGCCCAGGTTGGTCTTGTAGGAAGCCCGCCGCCCCACCCCGTCGTAGCGGTACTGGACGCTCCAGCCGCTGGCCTTGTTGTAGGCTCTGGTCAGGAGGCCCTTGGAGTTGTACTCGAAGATGTCAGCCCCCCGCTGGCACAGGTAGCCGTCATCATCAATCCTGTACTGCACGTCACCCAGTCTGGTGATCCGGTCCCGGAGGTCGTAGCGCAGGGGCATCAGGCGCACGCTGTTGCCCGGGTTCAGCAAGTGCAGGTTCCCGTTGAGGTCGTAGCTGTAGCGCCAGGTCGGGCGGTCATTGACCGCCACGCTCTGGAGCTGCCCGTCCCCGTCGTAGTCATAGGTGTACTTGGTGGTGTTGGCATAGGGCCCCAGTTTGAGCTCCCTCTTGACCACGCGCCCCATGCTGTCGTACTGCACCGTCATCCAGTACATGAGGGACCGGAACATCTCGTACTGCACTTCCTTGATGCGCCCGTGGGTGTCGAAGTGTTTGCTGAGGGTCATCACGGCAGTAGTGATGATCTGGTTGATGTCATAGTAGATAACGCCAAACTTGCCGAAGTGCTCCACCTTGCCAGAAATCTCGTCGTAGCGGTAGAGGTCGACGGGGAGGGGGGTCTCACTGATGACGGGCTTGATGCTGGCGATCCGGAAGCTGTTGTCGTGATAGGTGTAGTCAAACCTGGCGTTGACCATGCCCTCCTCAGAAAACCTGTAGATCTGCTTGTCTACGAGGGGGCCGATCTTCCGGTACCTGATGGTGCAGGAGAAGCCCCCGCTCTGGAGGTTGACCATCTTCAGAACGCCGGTGGTCTCGTCGTACCCGAACGTGACGGCGGTGCTGTCGTAGACGATCTCGGACAACTTGGAGAGTTTCCCGTACTTGTAAAACACCTGCCGCCCGGTCCCCAGCAAGGACGTCTTCAGGATGCGGCCGTCGTCACTGTAGTCGAAGATGACCGAGGCGTTGCTTTCGGGGGGGTTGTAAATGTTGCGGATGTAGCCGATGGAGGTGTGAGTGGACATGCTGTGCCGGGCGACGCTGGGCATGGTGACGGCGTGCAGACGGTCGGAGGAGTCGTACTCGAATATGTACTGACGCTGACTCTGGAGCAGGAGGACCATGGACTGCGGGAAGGAACCGGGGAGGGGACACGTGAGTTGGCTCTTTAGGACCAGTCCCTCAAGCGGACATAATTCTTTTCCATGCCCCCAGTGTTAATTCAAAAGACACGAAGGACGGGGACGTTCAGACCAGAGATTAGGAGTAGACCGATGTCACTGGGCGTGCCAACGCGCATGGATCTCGGCGGCCGGCTGGAGCCGCGCTTCCCAAATGTCCCTGTGCGTGTGACACACCCAGGGGTCTTCTCAAAAGGCAGATTCCGAGCCAGTAGTTCTGGGGGCAGGTGGGCCTGCGAATCTGCTTTTGTAACAAGCTCCAGGGTGACACTGATGGTGCTTGGACCATGCTTTGAGTAGTGAGGGCTTGGAGGACGGAGGTGAGAGGCACTGGATGTGCCTCCGAAACTGTTTAGAAGTGACTGCCCCTGACCTGGCAGGGGGACAGGTGTGACACACATACTATATTTCTGCCACCCCTGATTAAATCTAAACAGAAAGCACATCCTCCACTTCGAAGCTACTGAAAAGATTAACTAGCCCAGAATCATTAGCTCTTTGGGGAAAAAAATGGCCTCAAACATGAGGCAACGGGGAGACGCCTGCGTCCTGGTCAAGCAGTCCGGTGGTTTAGGGCACAATGAGGACAGCATTCCAGAAGCGCAGAGGGACAGCACCCCCTCTGTCGCAGAGGCGGTGACAGCTCTTGCCTGCAGTGGACACTGTAATCGGGAGGTGAGAGTGGAGGGAGTGGAAATGGACCTGCATCAAGGTGCGCGCTGGGGAGAGGCCCCGGGTGAGGAAGCACCTAACGACCAGATGACCAGGGCAGCCTGCAAAAACCCTGACTTGTGCCCTGAACAGGTCTGCTTTTATGACCTCGTCTGACATGGAGACTCGGCCGAATCTGGGGCTTTCGGACATGGGGAGCCATGGACAGAGGATCCCCTGGCTGGTTCAGCAATCGGTCAAGTGCAAGGGCATTGCTCTGCGGGCTTGAGCGTTGGGCAGCATTCCCCACCCTGGTGGTTTAATTGTGGGCAAGGCAGAAATGCATCCCCCCCGTTTGTACGCAATGACCAGCCGTGCCGCCAGTGGGATAATTCCGTCAGCTTCCACAGCACGTATTATAATTTTTTTTCTTTGGAATAAAACCAGACCATCTGTCCTTTCTGCCATCACTGAGTGTCTAGCACTTTCTTTTTATTCCTTTTTTTTTTTTTAAATTTTGCTCTTAATGGTAACGGTGCTGAGCTATGAATAATATTTTCCTTCAGATTTCTAACCTCCCAGTGTGGGGGAGCCCCCGCAGAGTCAAGGGTGTGAACGTGTCTTAAGGCAGAGCGCATCAGGCCCACTGAAAAGCACGGCGTGAGGGAAAGCCCAGCGACGCACCCACGCGGCACGTCCACCCACCTTGTCCAGGTAGGAGTAGCTCCACACCTTCCCGTCGGCGAACATGCGGGACACGATCCGGCCTTGCTTGTCGATGTCCGTCCTCTCGCTCATGGCCCCGCGCTGCAGGCCAGCCAAGCGCCCGTTGAAGAAGTAGGAGACGTTGACGGCCGCCAGCCCGCTGCTGGGGAGCCAGAGGAAGGGGCGGCCCACCTGGTCGTAAATGATCCTCAGGGTGAACTTGCGGTGGTCATCATAGATCTTTTCTGTCCGAATGTTCCGGTCGTAGTCAATGGACAAGAGGTTCCTTCCATGCACCTAGGAGGACACAAAGGGCCTGGTTGGAAAGGCATCCCCGGGGCACGTCTGGGGGGGACGGGCTGGTGTGGCCGGGGCACGGTGTGCGTGGGAGGAAGAACCAGCCCTGCAGTTACTTGCAGGGCGCCCGAGAACACAGCCATGGGATGATGCTGTGGGCAAGCAGGCGTGTCGGCCACGCACGGGACCATCACAGGAGGCGTGGGCCACGGTGGTGGAGGACACGGTACGGATTACACAGCCTTACTCACCAGCCCTAACCTGCGGCTCTGGGGACACCTTCTTTTATTGCGCTCTTTTCTATTGCTTTTTTGTTTTTTTTTTTCACAAGTTGAGGGTGAGGCCCGCCACCAGCAAAAGGATGATGAGTCACTTTAGTGAGAGCCTGGCTTTAGGGCCACCCCACCCACCTCTGAGTGTGCTTGCATGTGCACACTAATAACCCACTGGGGCACAGCGTCCGCTGAGGAGCTAGCAATCCTGTAAGAGCAGGTGCCAAGATTTCTTCTGAAGCCTTAAGTAAAGGTACCTGGGAGGGTGGGGAGAAGGCCTTAAAAATCCGTATTTTACAAAGATCTGGGAATCTGAAGCCTCATCCCGGTGGGAACTCCTCTACTGCTATCTAGACAAAAATCTCGTCCCTGTCAAGGATGCATGACATTGGGGGAGGGGACCCAGCAGGGCCGGGGAAGTGCAACCGCCGGAAGGACTGACCAGCTGAGACTGGAAAGCAGAAGTGGAAGACATCCAGACATGATTCAGAATTTACTCAGAGGCTCGTCTGATCTGACAGAGAAGAAACCTGCCCCAGAAGGGAGACCTGGGAGGCTGGACTGGCCAGGGGTCAAGGGGGTGACTCTTGAGTTTCATCTAGCCCCGAGTGGAGGGCTGGAAGAGGGTTAATCAGGGCCGAGGGGACCACTGGAGGCAACGGAAGATGGAAGCAGGCAGAGGGAAAAGATGTGGGAGACGTCTGGTACCTCCGCAGGGTACCCCAGTACGTCCAAAGCACTTAAGGATAACAGTGATGATGGCGATGACGATGGTGATAGTAACTTTGACGTGCGCTGAGGCCTAGTGTATTCAGGCACTGTGTCAGGCGGTTTGCATCTATTGTCTGAGGTGATGCTCACAGACCGCATGACAAAAGTGGAAACAGAGCCTGAAACAGAGAGGTTACGTGTTTGCTCAGGGTCACACAGCAGTGGAGTGGTAGCGTTAGCCTGGAACGTAGGTCTAAAGACTTCGCCCAGCTAACCACTCAGGCATGTAGCCAGCTTGACCGCTTCCTGTATCATACATGCATCGAGGGCCCTGGATGTGTCATATGAGGCAGAGACTCCAAGCAAGCCACAGCCCTCGAGGGCTCCACGTGGCAGCTCTGTGGGAGAGCAGAGATAGTTCTAATATCCCTGCGTCCTGGGGAGCAGCACTGTACCCAGCACCACACTTCACAGCTTCCTTTGGGGACAGGGGTGGCCGACAGGACGTGACTGGTAGTTGTTAGCCGGGGCTTCTGGGAACCTCGAAGGAAGCTGACTCAGCTAAGAAGTGGGCACTCTTTTGTCCTTCCTGCTTTCCTCCTTGTCGTACGTGGAATGTGGGGGAGACCCCTGGAGCTCCTGCACTCACCTTGGGAGTATGGGGTGACTGTGAGGATAGACACCTCAAGCATGAAGGCTCACCCAGAGAAAAGGAGTCCAGCTCCCTGTTGACCAAAGTGTCCCCAAGGGTCACCCATACCAGCCCTGAACTGCTTACCTCTAGACTCTTTTAGGTCAGAAAAACAATAATCCCGTCTTGTTTCAGCTCCTGTTATTTCTAACCTCTGTCGCCAGCAGTTAAAACGAATCTACACCGACACGAGCTCCCAATGCTTGGACAGGTGCCCAGCTTGGTGCTGGGTATTTTCACACACCTGCTCCCAGTTTAATTCCCTCCCACACAGGCAGACATTATTTCATGGGTGGGCAACTGAACTCAGGGGGACCACAGAGCTAGACAAGTCCTGGGGCTGGATTTGAACCCAGGACTACTTGGTTTCTCAAACGGTCACTGTTTCCATGGAGTCATTCCGGAGAGAAGGGAGCAGAACATTTGCGACAGAACGTTTAGACCAGAGAAGGCATCAAAGCACGGAGCTCCAAGTAACGGTGGCGAGTCCTTGGGGTTATACGAAGTGACTTCCAGTGGGACGATCCTTATCGTCGGCGTTGTAGCAAGAGGCAAGAACACTGAAGGTAGCAAAGAGGGAGGGGTGGCATTTTTTTAATGAGTCCCGATGCTGTCAGAATTACTGGGGACCTTGATCCCAACTTGGGGTCACCCTATCCAGAGCAAGGAGCAGGCTGGGGACAGAACGATCACGTCCCCTGAAGTCTGGCCCCAAGGGGCAGCTGCAGAAGAGTCTTAAGCCCACGTGTTTAAGAATTCCTGTTCAAGCCGAAGGCTTCCTGGGCGGGGTGAGTAACGTGGAGGAGGGGGAAGGGCTTTCGGTGTTCCCCGAGCCAGCGGCTGGCGACTGCCCGGCCCGCGGGCGGACTTCCCATCTTCTAAGCTCCTTCCCTTTCCGAATTCTTCCCCCCTTGCTTCTCTCTGACACCGTGCCGCCCCCAGCGCATTTATTATTCACCGAGCACGAAGCAGATGAAACCTGGCTGAAGTCAGGCTTGGTGCCTGCTCTGGAATGCAAGGAGGAACCCGGCCGGTGGAGCGACCTCAGCGCGTCCCCAGCGCTGCCCTCGTTTGACCTGCTTAGTCCTCACCACAGCGCCCCCGGGCCAGCACTAGGATTAGCCCATCTCACCACGAGGCACAGGCAGGCTAAAGCCTGTACAAGCAGTTAAGTCGTGGCGCAGGGATCCCAGCCCAGGGTCCGCTGTCTGCGGCTCACTCGTCCGGCCTCCCCGGCCAGCGGCACCCCATCAGGCGTGGAGGTCAACCCCCCGCCCCCCGGGCTGCTCCCTCAAAGCGCTGCTGCTGGCCTGACGGCACCGTGCTGGGTCAGCCCCACTGGGGACAGAGGCCGGTGGCTCTGACACGCACTCTCGGTCAGGTCACTCAGCATGAGACCCTACCTGCAGTTACCTGGGGGAGACGCGCAGGTGAATCACACATACAGCAGTAGCACCATCGTGTACGTGTGCACTACCTGTGTACATCCATACGAATGCACATATGCTGTCACACTTAGTCACGAGAGGCACCAACACACGGATCACGTATACTAGCGGGACCGTCCTTATAGCAACTCTATTAGTATGTGCAGATGCCACGGCTGCAACACTCGGCAGCCAGCGGGACGATGGCTCAGCCGTCCGGCCCGGGCGAGGGCAGGCCAGCACGCCACCGGCTTCAGGGGTCAGACTGTGCCGCCACCATGGGTCCGCAGATGAGCAAAGCCGCGGGTGGGGGCGACGACGCCGTCTGCCAAGATGGAGTGCTGGCGGCTGGCGTCACACTCAGAGTCGCCTGCAGTCTCCGTGGGCTGAGCCCAGAGGCGGGGCTCTCACGAGGCGACCCACGATGCTGGGGGCGCTGGCTGGCCCCTCTGGGCGCTCTTCTCCCTGGAGGAACCACAGGCTCAGGGAAGAGCCCTCTGAATGGTGCTGTGCCCGCCCAGGGTGGGGGCAATATGGTGGGCACGCGGGGGGCCCTCGCGCCCCTAATGCTGTCTGCCTTGTTCTCCGGGTGGTGTCTCGTCTACGAACAGTTGTTCTTCTCGTAACGGGGAGCGAAGTCAGGACCGACCCGTGTCACCCCCCTTGGTGATGTCACTCCAAGTTAACTTTTGAAATGTGTAATTTCTCTAAAAATGCCCAATCCTTCTGACAATTAAATATGATAAATTCACTGGAAGCTGAGCGGAGGACTTCAGGCCACTTGTGTCATTGGATTAGGTCAAATATCTTTAATTACGAGGGTGCCACTGGTGAAGAGGAGGTGCGTCCGCCGTGGTGTGCGAGAGGCCGGAGGGTTCGCAGGCATGTTCAGCCCTTCGGGGATATCTGCCCCCCAGTTTAGATTGTGCAGGAGCTTTAATTTGGCCACACGGTTCCCTTATTCCAAATTAAATTACCCATCTAACAATATTTAAATTAACCTTGCGGCTTCCTGGAGAACATAGAAGTTATTTTGAATTATTTTCACCGCCAGGATCAGCACAATTCCCTTCCCAGCTGGCTCGGTGGGTTTTCAGCAATAGAGAAACCAATTTTTAAATTAATACCATTTTGTGTTGGTAAGGAAGCCATTATTTTTAATTATCGGGCATTTTCCTCAGCCTGGCTTCTCCAGTTAATAAAATCCAGCTATTTAGCATGGACTTTATATTTGCAGAGGGCAGACTCTGGGAAGTCCTTTCCCCTGTGGACTCTCCCCCTCAGAATGTCTGATCTCACCAAGGCACACGCCTGTCACAAGGAGGTTCATAAAAAACCCCCCGAGAACAGGAAACGCTGCCGTCGAAATGGCCCTACTGGGCCTATAAGCCGCCAGTGTGATTACTGCAGGGGCAGCGACGGGAGCTGGTGACTGGAGCAACTCCAAGGAGGAAATTAACACTGGCTGGGACCTCTCCCCTCCTTCCCCCCAGGAAGTGGCATTCGCGGTGGCACAGCAGGAGAGATTTCAGTTAGACTTACAGGAGAACCATCTGCCCATCATGCTTTGAGTGTGGAAAAGCCCAAAAAGGTTCCTGAGGGAGGGCATGAGATTCTCCACGTCCGGCGACGTCTAAAAGCAGATTTCCCGTCTTGGGGAGCTGAGTTGCTCGCTTGGCCTGGATGACATCTTCATTTCCTTTCCAAGTCAGTCCTCTGAGATTTAAAAAGCAGCTTCTCCCCAACTCCCACACAAGACTCAATGCTACGGGGAGATCAGTGCTTGTGCAGACAAAACAACTTGCTATAAATTTAATATTAGCTTAAATAATGCATAATTAGAAGGGCAAGCCTCCGCAAACACATTAAAGAATGTATTCCCCAAGCAAACATTACTTTTGGAGACTTGCTATTGTAGATGGTGGTGAGGTAGAAAGGTGAAAAGACCTGAATTTGAGTTGCTGTTCTGACAAAGATTAGCTTTGTTAATGCAAAGCAGTACCTTTACCACCTGTGCCTCAGTTTCCGTATCTGTAATGGCCTGTGGGCTTCTGGTGGGTAGAGACCTAACCTTACTTTCCTTAACATCCCTATTATTTTAAACAGTACTTGGTGCTCAACAAACATTTGTAGATAGGGGGTTGACTGAGTATAAGAATCCTGACAACTCTGATGACCTAAGGTTCTAACTTGAAAACTCGAGAACAGAAAATGGGACCAGGACTTCTGTGATCTCCAAGTATCTGAAAAGCTTCATTCCAAAAAGCAACGAGAGTCATTCTGGGAGGGCCCCCAAGACCTGGAAGTAATAGAGGTTGAAGGAAACAGATTTTTCAGGTTGACTTAAAATCCTATTCATTCATTCATTAAATGTTTACTGAGCACCTACTATATGCTTGTTACTGTGACCAGCACTTAAGATAGAGCAAGACAAATACGGCCCCTGTCCTCATGGAGCTTACCAAGGAGGATAAAGGCACTTGACCCAACAATGAAATACATTAGTGTGGTCACGAGAGTAAACACAGGGAAGCAACAGTGGGAACAGAGGAGGGACACTTAGCCAGAACTGGGCTTGTCTGACAAGGACCATTTCCCAAAGGAGGTGCTGCCTCAGTGGGGGCTTGAAGTTTGAGTAAGACTTCACAGGTACAGGTGGGAGAAGAGTCAGGGAGAATATTCCAGCGGGGGAGGTCAGCAGTGCAAGTCTGAGTGGTAAGCAAGGGCCCTGCACAGGCAGACACCTTCATGTCGGGTGTGGTGGGAATATTCCAGTGGAGGTGGGGGGCCCATCGGTAGGGATATGGCAGGGAGACGGGGGTGTGGTGTGGAGGCTCAGCTCAGACCACTTGCATGAGCTTGGACTTGCCGCCCTTGAACCTGAACTTCCAGAAGCCAAGCGTGTTACGTGTCTCTGAGCATCTATGAAAAAAGGCAGATGTCCGGCCTGCAGATGAATGATCCTTTGCATTCACTAGTGGGCAAATCTGGGAGGACTTCCGTATTCTACGATCCTAACCAGGGCCAATGAGGCCCCACACCCTTGACCTCATCCCCAGCTCGTTCGCTTCCGCCACACTAGCTTCCTTCTGCTCAGGTCATAACCCACCGTCTCTTCTGCCTCAGGGCCTTTGCACAGGGCCTGGCATGGGAGCCTTGCCTCCCTTCTCAAGCCTGGAAAATTCCCAGTCTTCATTCAGTTCTCAGACCAAATGGCATTTACTTAGGAATGGCAGGAACCTAAATCAGATATTCCCTATTGTCCCCAAACCTGTATTTTTCTTCATAGCGTCTGTAACCATTTCTTGGATTAAGCTTCATGAGGGTCTTTCTACTTGTCCATTGCACCCTTCAAAGCAGCAAGTCATCCAAAATTAACACTGGTTTGGGGGAGTGCATTGTTTAATGTGTTCACAGAAGTTTGCCCTTCTGAATATGTATTATTTAAGCTAATTTAATTTATTACAAGTAGTTCTGTCTGTACAAGCACTGCTCATAATTTAGTCTTTTCCATTTTGCTCACCAATATACCCTCCGTGCTTAGTATGGTGCCAAGAACATGAGAGGCATTTGAAAAACAAAATATTAGTGGGTGCAGATGAATGCACCCACTAATGCACCGTGGCAGGAAGGCGTTGATCAGATCTGGGCCTTCACGACAGCTGCGCGTGCTAACGGACCGGTCTGAGTGGTCTCCGAGCAGAACTAGTGCACGTGCTTGTGTTCACATGCACACATGCCTTGCATCCCGCTCCTCTGTCACTGTCATTTGCCACAAAATAAAAGTAACACAAGCCAACGTGTAATTGCATTGTCATATTAATTATATGGAAACCAAAACAAAATTACTAACTCCCACTTCTTCTTGGAATACTAGTAACGCTAATATCACTATCATGATGAAAGATTATCTTGGAAGCAATTTTTCTTTTGTTCTGCCACCTACACAGGTAGCTGTTTCTTGCTTTTACAATCATTATGTAAATCATAATCAGGAGGAAATATCCTAGAGGGTGGTTGTATGCCTTCCTCTGCAGAGGGAACCCTGCACTAAATCCATTTTCGGAAAGCGTGTAAGTTTGAAATTGTAACAGATTTAGGGGTCAGTTTCAGTTTTGTCTTTTGGAAGTCCCGAAAAAAGGCTTTCTTGGCGGGGGTGGGGAGGTGTTAATGTATTTACAGAACCTTGGAGCCAGCATTTTGCCTTATGATTAGGCTTTTGAGGATGCAGACTATATCTAGAGAGAAAGAGAGCGAGTGTGTGAGTGTGTGTGTGTATGACTTAACCTATAATCTCTTCCTTCTTTGGGTACAGCACCCCCTTTCTCTAAGGTATCCCCTATCTAGGAAGTTTTACTGAGATGTCTATCACAAATTCACGTGTCCCCATGTGACCCGGGCCTGGCCAATCATAGATGCCCATTTCCCTGACCAGTGATTAGCCCAGGAATATGAACTCCATCTGTGCCAGGCCAGAGTGCCTCCATGGGATTAAAAAAAAATACTGGGGGAGATCCTCTCCTCTTGCCTCTGGGATCCCTAAGCTGAGCGGATGTCAGCCTCGAGTCAACTTTGGACAAGTCTGCCTGACCCTCTAGTGTGAAGAGGTCACCAGTCTACTGCAGGAAAAAATGAGGACAACTGCCAGGAGAAATACCTACTGGGACGGGGCTGTGAGAGAGAGGGAAAGAGAGAGAGAGGTGTCAGCCTGATGGCATCATTTGGGCTTGTGGAGTCACTAACCTAGTCCCTCTCTTGTGGGGCCGTTAGGCAAGACAACAAATGGGCATTTTCATTAAGCCAGCTGGAGGGCACTTCCTGTCTTGCAGCGCAAAGGTTCCTGACACAGACGGGGGCAATGTGTTTGTGGACTCACGCCTGCCTCTAGTGAGCAAGTGGGATTTGTGCACTAAGCACCTTCCCAGGAAGAACCTCACAGGGGCACGGTCATCACATCTCCGTTACCTGTATCTGAGTGCCTGCCACAGAGCGCCTGTCACCAGGGACACGGTGGTGCTTGCAGATGCCCTGCCCTGGTGCGAGTGTTTCACGTGTTTTTGCAAGGCCAGAGAGAAGAGAGAAAGTGGGGGTGTGTGATGAGGGGAGGAGGGAGGGAGGGCTCCTTCAAATGAGATGCCTTGAGAAGTCCTGGGGAGGACAGTGAAAGTCTCCCCCACACTGAATGTGGGCAGGGAGGAAGGGATGAACACGCCACATGTTGCCAAAACATCATAGAGCTTTTCCTGGAAGGACGTGGTCATGGTCCATCCCCCTGCCATCTTATATGTCACCAGCCCATAAGGAAGAGCTGCTGGCAGCTGTTGGAAGGGGTACCAAGGTGGGTTAGACTTCCACTGGGCCCTGCTCCGTCATGAGAGCTTCTCATGGAGTTTTGGTCTTCTCTGAACTCCAGAGCCTCGGGCCCTCACACCACTCAGCTGGCCAGATGCCCGGCAGCTGCCTGGGGAACGTCAGGCTATTTGCTCCAATGCACGGCACCCACAGAGTCTCTGCTATCCCAGGGGACGGACAATTACACGGTGCTGGTTAAATGCTTGCACTTTAAAGGTTCATTGAATTTCTCCCCACGTCCAAGAGGCAGAAACAGGGCTGTCAGAATCTCATGTCTCTGTTGTGGGGTTCAGTTCCCAGCCTCTCTGCTTCACACGGCCTGGCAAGCCAGCCCCCAGAGTCTTTCATTTATGTATAGTTACATTGCTGGACTTTATTGCTTCTAAAATAGTTTCACTTCAGTCACTTGTTTTCTACGTAACAAATTCTCCAAATAATGATAGTTATGCTTTGTTGCTTTTTATTGTCTTAGTCATTAAACAAATTATTTATTTATCCCCACCTCCACTCCACGCTGCATCCCTCTACCCACTCCACTTTGGCAACCATCCGTTTGTTCTCTGTATCTATGGGTCTGCTTCTGTTTTGTTTATTCATTTATTTTTGTGTTTTTAGATTCTACGTATCAGTGAGATCACATGATACTCGTCTTTGTCTGATGTATTTCCCTTCGCATAATAGCCTCCAGGTCTATCCATGTTGTCACAAATGGCCAGATTTCATTCTTCTTTTTTTTTTATTGCTGAATAACATTCAATTGTATATGGACATATCTTCTTCATTCATTTGCTTCCTGATGGACACTTAGGTTGTTTCTACATCTTGGCTATTACCAGTAATGCTACAATGAACGTAGGGGTGCACGTATCTTTCTGAATAAGTTTTTTGTTTCCTTCAGGTAAATACCCAGAAGTGCAATTGCTGGATCATATCGTAATTTTCTTTTCAATTTTTGAGAGACTTCCACACTGTTTTCCAAGTGGCTGTACCGATTTGCAATCCCACCAACAGTGCACGAGGGTTCCCTTCTCTCCACATCCTCACTGATACGTGTTGTTTGTTGATTTATTGATGACAGCCATTCTGATAGGTGGGGTGATATCTCACTGTGGTTTTAATTTACATTTCCCTGATAATTAGTGACGTTGAGCATCTTATCATGTGCCTGTTGGCCATCTGTATGTCCTCTTGGGAGAAATGTCTGTTCAGGTCCTCTGCCCATTTCTAAATAGGATTGTTCGCTTGGGATTAAGTTGTATGAGTTCTTTATATAGTTCGGTATTAACGCTTTATCAGATGTCTCATTTGCAAATATCTTCTCTCATTCAGTACATCGTCTTTTTGTTTTGTTGATGGTTTCCTTGGCTGTGAAGAAACCTTTTTGTTTGCTGTAACCCTATTTGTTCATTTTTTCATTTGTTTCCCTTGCTTGAGGACACATATCCAAAAGGTTCTGCCAAGAGTGATCTCAGGAGTGTACCATGTGTATTTGCCTCTTGGAGTTTTATGGTTTCGGCTCTAACGTTTAAATCTTTAATCCACTTTGAGTTCATTTTCCCACACGGTGTAAGGAAGTGGTCCAACCTAACTTTTTTTGGTGCATGTATCTGTCCAGTTGTGCCAACATCCCTTATTGAAGAGACCCTCTTTACCCCACAGCATAGGCCTGCCTCTTTTATCGTAGATTAATCGACCATGTAAGTGAGGATTTATTCCTGGGCTCTGAGAGATCTTTCTAATACTACACATCCCGACACATCACTCCGCTAATGAATCCCTGGAACAGCCAGCCCACTGCCTTCAGGACAGATGCCAGCCCAGCGAACGACTTCTTCCCACGCGCGGCCCTGACCAGCTCCTCCTTTTCATGGTGTTATAGCATAGTCCCTTCTCTCTAGACGAGCTGAGTCCACGTTTTCTGAAAAGCCGTTCCCTTTTCTTACCTCTTTGCTGTTTCACGGGCAACGTGTTCTGTCTGATCACCCCTCCCCAGCCCTCTGCCTGGCTGATTCTGACCGCTCTTCAGAACGGATTTCAACACTTCGGTGATGCTCTTCCTGGTCTCTTGCCGACCCTCCGACCTGACGGGGGTGCCTGAGGCCCTGCGATGTGGTCACCACCTCCTCTCATTGTCTTCTTCTTAGCCACTTGGAAAGGCAGCATTTCCTGGGCTTCCTCACAGTTAAGTTGAAGTCACCCCACCGTGTTCTCACTAGGGTGGGTGTCAACGATGCATGTCACATCCAGCCCTGCTCATTAAACCGCCTTCAATCATCCAAACCCTCCTTCCCTTCCACAGCCACCTCAGAGGTCATGTGCTTAAAATGGCAGGGTCACTGGGTGAAGCGAATGCAGGGAGCCATCACTTAAGAGCTGCTTGACTCATGAGGACTGTGTGTTAAGCCCCTCAGATTGCAGGTCTTGCTGTCCTCTCCTGACTCATACCATGGAGCATCCCTTTCCGTGTGGTGTGGACCTCTGCTGCAGCTGACATCACACTGCTTACACCGTCTTCGCTAGACTGTCAGCGCCTCGATGGCAAGGCGTTAGCTCTCTCTCTAGTCTACTCAGTCCACAGTGCGTGACATGGAGTTGGCATTTAGGACGCATCTTTTTTTTTTCTTTTAGAATTTGAAATACTGGTTTCATTTGCAGAAGGGACTTAAATGCAAGCGAAAATAAAACTAGACATACACAGGAAGCCAAACAGTTAAGCGTTCTATAAGGCAGCGTTCTCCCAAGAGCCCATCCTAGTAAACGTTCTTTGAATGGATGAAATGTTTCAGGGTCAAAGTGGAGCAGACAGAAATGCCTGAAGGTCAGGAGGGAAGAGCCTGCATCGCATCAGCCAAGACAGCCTGCCTGCATCTGGGGGGCCAGGGATGCCTGCGGTTCAGCAGCTGCAAACGTCCCTGCCTCGGCCTCCTGACGTTCTCCTGCCTGCCCCGCCCCGCACCCACACACGACACCTTTCCTCTACGCCTTCTTCCCACCGCAACCCTGCACTTCCCAGGCCTTGCTTTTATTTTGTTCGCTAAACAATTGATGAATTGAATTAAAATAAATGAGATGCAAATAAATTCCAGGCTTTCTCCCTCGTTTTCAAATTACATTTGCAGTCCACTCAACCTGTTATAATCTCATAGCGATTTTCATTTAAGAGAGCTAAATGGATATGTGATTATTGTTACAGGAACTAACACTAGACAATTAAGTGTTGAGGTGTGGATAGATAAAGCTGTGTTTTGATGTGCATAAACACGATGGCAGCCAATCTAACCCTGGCAGAAATTCAGTTAGAAGCCTTGCGTGCCTAACGTCTGCTAATTACCACAAGTCCCATTATTAGGATTTTTAATATTTAGAGTTGGGATTATAGCCATTTTATTTTAGGGCCACATTTAACTTTATTTGGAAAACTTAGTCAAAATGCATAACTGATTTATCAGAGAAAAGGCACGATGACTACTTATAATTAACTTCTACAGTACAGAGTATCAAAAATCAATTATACAGCCCTGAAATCCAGTCATTAAGGATTTAGCTACTAATCTCATTTCATTTTTGTCTTTAGGAAGAGCCTGCAGCTTGCAACTTTGTGGATACCAGCAGGGGAGGCAAAACATGGGAGCCAGCTGATAACCTAATGCGGAGAATTAGACTCCAAGTAGACAAAAGCAGAATCCTAGTAGGGAGTGGACTGGCGCTAAGGGAGGCCACCTGGGCTGGCTGAATTTCAAGCCAATGACCCAGCAAAAGTTAGGCCCCGAGTTTTGTTGGCGGAAAGCCTTGTACTCTCAGGGATTCCAAAGTGCGAGATAACACCCTGCTGTGTTCTGCCGTTTATTGTCTTTCTAGCACTTCTCTCATTCCATAATTATTTTGGTGATTTATTTTAGTTATTTCCTGCTCCTCTTGCCCTCACCCCTGATAGTAAGCTGCAGGAGTGCAGGGATGTTGTGTGGCGTGCCATGGATCTCCAGTGTGTAGCACAGTGCCTGGCTCGTCGTATTCAATAAATATGTACCAGATGTGATGAAGGCTGGGGGCCCTAGGATTGTCTCCTATGGGTAAAAACAGTCCCTCTGAGTGCCAACTATGTGACCAGAGCAGGATCCAGATTATCTGGGTGCCCTTGGATCTAAACAGGAAGCTGTGTGGCCTGGCGATTAAGAATACTGGCAAATGACCCCCACAGAAGGACAGAACTGGGCTGAGTCCTGGCTTTGCCACTGTCTGGCCAATGTGCCCGTGGACAGGTGATTTAGCTTCCCTAGAGCCTGTGTTTCCTCACCTGAACAACAGAGATATTAACAACGACCCCCCGTGGGGTTGCTGCAAATAATAGAACACAAGTAAAGCATTTGACATGGTGCTTATGTCATAGAAGTCCTCAAGAAATCTTCCGTATCAATTTTTAAAAGATGAACTTGTGGGCAGGTTGCCTAATTTGGGGAAGCTAGGGTGAGTTTAAACTTCCTGCTGTGGTTTGCTTGTTCCTTCCTGTTGGGAAGCCTCCCCTGCCCCCCTCGGGCTGGGTGGTATCTCCTCCTCTGTGCTCCTACCAGGCCCCAGATGTTCCTCTATCTTCTCACTTAATGCATCGGATTATCCTGCATCTACACATTCTACTGGACCACCAACTCCTTGAATATAAAGAGCACAATATAAAATATTTGTCCTTCTAGGATTTAGCAAATTCCTAGCATGCAGCAGGCACTGACATCGATTCACCTGCTGGAATGGCCAAACAGTGCTCTGTTGAGGGAGAAGACGGCAAGTGTGAGAAGAACACCAAGGCCAGCAGAAGGTAAAGCCCACCTTCTTCAGTCCTAGCAAATGGAGAAGGTTTTGCACAAGGCATCAGCCCCAAACGGACATGGCTCCTACCTTCTGAGGGGAAGACTTGTCTCTTCCAGAAGGAAGGCAGTAATGGAGGCTTGGAAAGCAGGGCACGTCCCGAGCTCCTGAGGAAAGGGTGCATTTCCTACTAATTCATGGTGACAAACTGGGTGAAAGCACTTACCCGGAGTTTCCTGCCAAAGATGGTGACTTTGCCTTTAATCTGTTCCTTTCTTAGTCGCCACTCAATGGAGTTTAGGCCATTCTCCATGGGCAGGGAGATGTTGCAGCGCCCAATGGTGGGGGTGATGGTGCCCGCTAGGACGTGGGGCTCACTGTGGAAGCTGACACCCATCCCATTGGCATACATCACCCGCAGGGTACCGTTATTACAGAGCTGGTAGCTGTTCCGCACTTGATCTGGAGAAATGAAGTGGGGGAGGGGATAGGGAAATAAACGATCCACTCAGCCGTAAGAGAACAGAATCCCTATTCTTACGGGTTTCCATGGTACTTTGCAGCTGTCTGTCTAAGGCTGCCTTCAATTAACATACACACAATGTTAAGGTGAGTAGCAGAGATGCTGCTGATCCGTGGAAAGGAAAACATTATTAATATGTGGCACTCCAGAAATAATTACGCTGTGATATTTTCCTTTTACTCACTGAAGACTATTAATAGTACGCTTAAACATTTAAAGATGTCTATTGCCTACACAATCTGTGTCAATCAAATCCTGATCTTTAACATATATTTTAGCTTAAATGAAAAATAAAAGAAGAAACACTACGAATATATATATATATATATATATATATATATATATATATATATATTTCCCCTTTGCCTATCATCTAACCTGAGGCTGATGGTTTAACCGCAGGTCAGATCCACTGCAAATCACGTCCAGGGTTCTTTAAGAAAATCGCGAGAAAAAGCCACCCGCCTGCGCCTCCCGCTTTAGCCGGACTCCGCTGGGACACCCCCGCGCTCAGAGGACCGCGGAGGGTCAGGCAGCACGAGGTGGACCGAGCCAGTGGGTGCCCATACCGTGCACTGCCCTGCCCCAACGGAATCCACACTAGTCAATCAGACGCCCGAGCTTTCCCTGTACCAGAAAGTTCTAGGAAGGGAACGGGAGTCAGAGACTCCTTTTCCAGATATGCTGCTTCCTGATTACTTGGGCAAAGGCGTCCAGCCCGGCTGGCCTCTGAGATGCTGGCGGAGTGAGCTGTCACTTCTGCGACGGCAGCCATCATGCCGAAAGACAGAATCTATATCATTAATCATCTGGCAGAGCAGAAACAGAGCCATTGAGACAGACTCTGTTGTGGGATAACAGTCCAGAAATGTCACTGTCTATCTGCTGAGAGGACACTTTTATCCTCTGACAACGGGCTAACCCACTGACATTGTATCTTAATTAAAAGAAAAATTAATCTGCACAATTCCTTTCCTTGCCAGCCCCTGCCCTTGTCCTGGATTGCATGTCACGTCGAACAGCGACAGTTCCGTGGATGGTCAGAAACCTCTGAGGTCCCAGTCTTGGCAAGAGATTGCTGAAGAGCTCTGATTCCAGGACGAGCAGCTCCACAAACAAATGCTTGGAAGAGACAATCAGAATGGGAGCCCCCCCCCCATTTAAATAAGTAAGTAAATAACGGTGGGCCCACACGGGTACACAGCCTTTGAGAAGGTCACTTAGTGTGCTGGATCGGAGGGCAGTGCTGGTGGTGGAGAGGTAGGAAGTGGGGAGAGACCCAGTGGGGAGGATGACCGATACTTTTAGATGAGCCTGTAGACATTTCCAAATATTTAGAAATTTCAGTAAAGATGCCATTCTCCCAAATTTGATTAAGTCATTCTCTACAAGGTGGAGCTCTTGCAGAGTTTGTTTGCTGTGGACATGTCACTAAAACAGCAAGCTGAGGTGCGTTCTGCGAGTCCTCTTGGGCTTGGTGGCTCACAGCTCTGGGATTGGCTGGATTCTGGGTCTGGGGGTGAATTTTGGGGTGGGGTGGTGGTAGTGTGTGTGTGGCTTACCTTGTACCACTGTGTAGGAGGCCTCCACGGAAGACAGGTTGGTAATAACAGTGACGTCATCATCACGGTTGGAGTTCTCAATGTCGATGGTGATGGATTTCTCCATTTCCCGGTGCAGACTGGTCACCACCCCCGTTGGGCGTGTCACATTGGTCAGGCGGCCCTCATGGTCATAGCTGGAGGACAGACACACCGGTTACAACACAGTTCCTGGGGTTGAAGGCTTTTCCAACACTCAGAACCACACAAGGGACAGCTTCATGGGGCCAGAGGAAGAGACAGGAAGGTGTGGTGGCCAGGTGGTGCATCACTCTGAGGCCCCTTGTCACAATCCTCCAAACCTCAACCTGCCCTGGGAAATGGTGGTGACACTTCCTTCTACCCACTGGTATACCTGACTCAACTCAGTGAAAACATTCCACCTCCTGCAGGGCGTCCTTAGCTATGCTTTCCAAGTTAGTGGGAACACCTGCTTCCGGGCATCTTGTGCTCTTTAATTTATATGTCCCACAAAGCCACCAGATGAATCTTTCTAAAAATGATCAGTTTTCTTATGTCACTTCCCTGTTGGACTAACCACACCCTTTCACATTGGTTGCTTAATCAAATCAAAACCCAGCATTAGAGACCATCTATGCCCTTGGTCTTCCAAACTCATATAACTTCATCCGACTTGTCACCTCATAATCCTCTGGACCAGTGGTTCTCAACCTTCCTAATGCCGTGACCCTTTAATACAGTCCTCATGTTGTGGTGACCCCCATAACATTATTGTCGTTGCTACTTCATAACTGTCATGTTGCTGCTGTTATGAATGGTAACATAAATATTTGACATGTGTTTTCCGATGGCCTCAGGTGACCCCTGTGAAAGGGTCGTTCGACCCCCAAAGGGGTCACAACCCACAGGTTGAGAACCACTGCTCTGGACAGTCAGCCTGGGCCAAATGCCACCTCTGTGCCTTGGCTCCAGCAGTGCAGGCCTGGCTTCCTGTAGGACCCCAAACCAACCAGGGCTCAGCTCCCCAGGCAGCTGTGCTAGACTGTGTCCCCAGTGACTCCCTTGACCTCAGGCATCTTCAGCACCCAAGTCCAGGTACACCAGCCATCGGGCTCTGCTGCCAGGAGCTGCCTGAGATCAGACCTTCCTCCTCTGTGTACACGTGTCATCTTCACTGTCTCCTCCAAGTGCCGAGTGCTTTTTCCACCTCCTTTAGCAGAAGCCTTGCTCTCCACTTGAAAGAGCATTTATTTTTCCACCTGGAAGGCCCACTGTGTCCAGAGAGCCTGAGCCCTCCTCGGGCCCCAGGAAAGAGAAACAGACTTGTCACGGTCTGCACGTGGAGGCCTCTGAGCTGTCCCAGACCAAATCCGTTACCGGAGAAGGCGTGGGGAGGACAGGGAACAACGGAGGTATTTGGCTTGGAGGGGTCTGGGCTGAAGACAGGGACTGAGCTGGCAGGTCCTGAGTGATGGAGGCAGGAGCCTGTACAGCACTTGGGGAGCAGAACCAATGGGCCCTATTTGACTTCGCGCCTCGGAGTCCACAGGCAAATGTGGGGGGTGCTTGGTGAGCGCTTTTGGAGTGCAGGAAGGCAGATCGGCTCAGGGCTTTCGGTTAGGTGGGAAACTTTGCCTCTGTGGTGACCTGGACAGAGTCAAGCTAAGCGGATGTTTGAAGGCTGAGGGAGGTGGGCAAAGGCGGTGGGGAGCAGGGGAAGGGAGAGCTGTGAGCAGGAAGCCCAGTGGGCCTGGGGGCCCGGCCTTCGGCTCTGCTCTCTTCACCCGCCCAGGAGCCTAGGCATGGGTGGTAATGATATTATTACGGTCCCTGGAGAGCTAACGACTGGTTGGAGCACTAGATACACTGACAGGACTTGGGCCCTCCAGTCCAAAGGGACCCCATGTGCCTTTTCATCTGTTAAAGAAACTGCTTCTCAGACAGGGGTACAGGATGTCATTTACAAAGTGACCAAGGAGAATGTCCTAAACATTCACTCATCAAAGACGCGTTAAATAACTGATGGTTTATCCACAGAGTAGAAACCTATGAAACTATCAAAAGTGATGACGTGGATTTCTGTTTATCAGCATGAACAAAAATGCACGTATTATTGAGTAGAAAGAGTGGAATACAAAAATATATTCCTCTGATGGCTACTTTTGGGGGACAGAAGGGTGAGAAAAGGAACATAGAGAAGAAATTCTCTGAAAACAGAGACATCTCAATGTTAGGGTGGTTTATCTCCATGTTTTTTTGTATGTTCCCATATTTTAGGAATTATTTGTAACCAATATGCCTTACTTTCATGTTTTACAACCAGGAATGAAAGGTATTTTAAAATAAGAATATAAAAAAGGAGAACTAATAAAGCCTAAAGGTAGAAGAAAGGAAATAAAGATCAGAGTGGAAATAAATGAAAGAGACTAAAAAGACAATACAAATGATCAATAAAACTAAGTGCTGATTCTTTGAAAAGATAAACAAAATTGACAAATCTTTAGCTAGACTCTCCGAGAAAAAAAGAGAGACAACCCAAATGCAATCAGAAATGAAACGTTACAACTGATACCACAAAATACAAAGGATCGTAAGAGATTACCATGAACAATTATATGCCAACAAATCGACAGCCTGAAAGAAAGGGATAAATTCCTAGGAACATACAACCTGCCAAGACTGAATCATGAAGAAATAAAAAAATATAAACAGATCAATAACAGTAAGAAGACTGAAGCAGTAATCAAAAACCTCTGAACAAAGAAAAGTTTAGGACCGAATGGCTTCACTGGTGAATTCTACCAAACATTCAAAAAAGAATTAACACCAATCCTTCTCAAAGTCTTCCAAAAAAATGGAAGAGGAGGGGAACTCTTCCAAACTCATTCTACAAGGCCAGCATTACCCTGATACCAACACCGGACAAGGAGGATACAGAAAAAGAAAATTATAGGCCAATGTCTCAGATGACTATCGTTTCAAAAATCGTCAACAAAATATTAGCAAACTGAATTCAACAATACATTGAAAGGATCATGCACCATGAACAAGTGGGATTTTTTCCAGGGATGAAAAGACAGTTCAATATCCACAAATCGATCAATGTGATATATTACATTAACAGAAGGGAGGATAAAAATCATATGATCATCTCAATGGACAAAGAAAAGGATCTGACAAAATTCAACATCCATTTATGATGAAAACTCAACAAACTGGTTATAGGGGAAACATACCTCAAAACATTAAAGGCCACATATGGCAAGCCCACAGCTAATATCGTACTTTGTAATATGAAGTTGAAAGCTTTACATCTAAGATCAGGGACCAACACAAGGGATGCCACTTTATTTAACATGAGAGTGGAAGTTCTAGGTGGAGCAAGTAGGCATGAAACAGAAATAAAAGGCATCCAAACTGGAAAGGAAGAAGTAAACCGTCATTATTTGCATATGATGTGATATTATATAGAAAACCCTAAAGTCTTCAAAACACTGTAAGAACTAATAAACAAATTCAGTAAAATTGCAGGATACTAAATCAACACATAACAATCTGTTGCATTTCTGTATGCTAATAACAAAATAGCAGAAAGAGAAATAAAAAAAATTTCCATTTATACTTGCCTCAAGAAGAATAAAATGCCTAGGAATAAATTTAACCAAGGAGGTAAAAGACCTGCACAATGAAAACTATAAGACACTGATAAAGAAATGAAAGACACAAAGAAATGAAGAGATATTCCATGCTCATGGATTAAAAGAACTAATATTTTTCAAATGTCCATACTACCCCACTGAATCTACAGATTCAATGCAATCCCTAGCAAAATTCCAATGGCATTTTTCACAGAAATAGAAGAAACAATTGTGAAATTTGTATGGAACCACAAAAGACTGCATATAGCCAAAGAGATCTTGAGAAAGAAGAATAAATGTAGAAGTATCCTGCCCCCCTGATTTCCAACT
Source organism: Lyroderma lyra (assembly GCA_004026885.1). NCBI lineage: Eukaryota > Metazoa > Chordata > Mammalia > Chiroptera > Megadermatidae > Lyroderma > Lyroderma lyra. The sequence goes on along the minus strand of PVJL010006393.1, from coordinate 2,866 downwards.
CTATTACAAAACTATTATAATCAAAATAGTATGGTGCTGGCATAAAAACAGATACATAGATCAATAAATGGAACAGAATAGAGAGCTGAGAAATAAATCCACACATACTTAGTCAGTTAATTAACCACAAAGGAGCCAAGAATACACAATGGGGAAAGGACAGTCTCTTCAATAAATGGTGTTGGGAAACTGGGCAGCCACGTGCCAAAGAATGAAACTGGACCACCCCCTTAACTCCAATGACAGAAATTAAACTTGAAAGTATGATCTGAAACCACAAAACTCCTAGAAGAAAACATAGGCTCTTTGACATTGGTCTTTGTGATAACTTTTTAGAATTGACACCAAAAAGTAAAGGCGACAAATGGGACTACATCAAATTAAAAAAGCTTCTGCACAGCAAATGAAACTATCAACACAATGAAAAGGCACCTACTAAATGGAGAAAACATTTGCAAATCATACATCTCATAAGGTGTTACTATGTAAAGAACCCATATAAGTCACTAGCAAAAAAAAAAATAACCCCAAAAAACAAACAAGCCATCTGATTGAAAAATGTGCAGAAGATCTGAATAGACATTTTTCCAAAGGAGACATAAAGAATGCCAACAGGTACATGAAAATGTGCTCCACAACACTACTCATCAGGGAACTACAAACCAAAACCATAATGAGCTATCACCTCCAGCTGTCAGAATGGCCATCATCAAAAAGGCAACAAGTGTTGGCACGTCTGCGAAGAAGAGGGGACCCTCGTGCACTGTTGGTGGGACTGCGTCTTCCCGGGTCAGGTGAGCCAGCAGGTGATCTCTGAAATGCACTGGGTCTCTAGGTGGAGCTGCTAACAAAGGACGATGACGACCTAGGAGGTGCCTGCACTGAAGTACAGCTTTAACCTGACTTGGTGTGGGAACTAAAGACGGCACTCGGATGGTGCCTACGTGAACAGAGTAACCGGCCCGTAGAGTCCGATCCAGTTCCTGAGCCCTGAAGCACTGAAGACGCCTCGGACGTGTGACAAAGACGGCTCTGCCCAACGAAGACAGCCAGCAAGGGGGAGTAATGCTGCAGGGCAGGAAACTTCCAGCAGGTGGCAGCAGCTCCCTTTACATGCTCCCAAACCCGGTGTCAGCACAAAGAGAAGGGGACCATTCCTGGATTTAGGAGTGAGCAGTAATGTCTCTCTCTCCCCCGTGCGCTCTGTGACAAAGCCTCCCTAAGTACTAAATTCTCAGCTAGCAGCAACACCTGGACAGAAACCACGCGAGGCCTCCAGACACACGGGGGTTAATCAAATCCTTCAGCTTCGAGGAGAGCCAGACACTTGTAAATGCAGAGGGTGCCTTAGCAGTGTCCCCCGACCAGCACCCCACTGGTTAATATCTTGACCAAGAGCTGCCTGCAGGAACGAGGGAAAACTGGCTTTTGCCAAAACGACGGGACTATTAACTGGGAGATAATTGTTGGGGGAAATATGACCAGCTCTCGCATCTTTTAATATACCTAGCACTTTATCTGTATCGATTTGCTTCTGCTGAAGAGGAAATTCAGAGTTTATCTACCTGTCTGTGCAATCAAGTGTGTTGCTGGACCTACTGGCAAATTGCAGGAGCCCCGCCAGGATCTTGCCTTTTAGGTTCTCATTTCCGCGCGCACGGCGACCATGAATAATCAGCGCAGTTAATCAGCGCGCTGTCTCTCAGGTGCACGCCCCATATCCGGACATCGGCGCGGCAAGCAGGCCACGGCAACTCCCAGCTCTCGTAGGGGGCATGTGCAATGTCAGAGGCGCAGCAGTGCAAATCATTTAGGAGTCAGGGAGAGGGGATGTGAGTATCTTGGGGCCATACACAGACACTAAGATTAGAAAGACGATGTGACTAAGCAATTTCAAAAGCTGCATGGACAGCCAGTCCCAATGTCAGTGAGGGCAGGGTAAGAGCTCCTGGGAAGTACTTTCTAAACCTACTTACTCGTAGAAAGTCGTCCATCCTGTCTCATCGCTCTTGGTGGCCAGGAGGCCAGTGTTCCCATCATAGGTCATGAGGCCAAGCTCCAGGGTCTGCGTGGAGAGGACTTTGAGACCGCCATGGGTGCCCACCGTGAGGGTGATGATCTGGTTGTCGGGCATGAGCAGGTGGCGGGGCGTGCCGCTGCTGTCCCGACGGATCTTCAGGGAATTTCCATTATTGTCAATCAGTTCTGTGACATCATTGTCAGCACTGTAAGTGAAATTGTACAAGTACTCCCCGGTCACCAGGCTCACAGTGTACTGGTGGATGCCATCGGCGTTGAAGACATACAGCTCCTGTTCTCCGGGGGACGCAGCCTCGTACTGGTTGAAAGCATTCAGAACGGGCTTGTTCTTGCTGACGGCTCGGATCCGGATGTTCCCGAGGTCTGCGATGTAGATGGTCCCGTCTGGGGCCACAGCTAAGGACGACGGGGAGTTCAGGATAGCGTCGGTCGCGTAGGCATCGTCTCCTGAGTAGCAGTTGCAGTTGACGTCGTTTTTGCAGTCGCAGTCTGAGGCTGCCCCCGCTAAGAGGCAGATCTCCCCGTTGGTGGTGACCTGGCGCAGACGGTTAATCTTCTTCTCGTCCGTCTCGGTGATATAGAGGACCCCCGTGTGAGAGATGGCGATGGCGCTGGCTGACTCCAGGGCGGAGTGAATGGCCAGTTTGCTGAGCGAGTAGTCGATGCCAGGAACCTGGCAGTGCATGGGCCGGCCGGCGATGATGCTGACTTGGTGGTTCTCTGTGATGCGAAGGATGACGTTGTTTTCTAGCACATACAGAGAGTTGTCCATGGGGTTGACCGCAAGGTCTGTGGGCCACTCCAGGCGAACCTGCGGATGACACGG